>JBBPKJ010000801.1:0-16542 GCA_038089195.1 Brasilioporus rufonigricans | reverse complement strand
CTCCCCGGGATTCTTACCAAGTCGTATATCCCAAATCGAGCGTGGTGGGTGTTACGCTGCAGGAGCCATGGCATAGTAAACGAGTCACAACACATGCAGGTTGTGGGATTATTGGGTCACAAATCATCAATCCACTCATGGTCACGTTCATTTGATTTCCAAGAGGTGACAAATGATGGTGTTTGGTCCAAGATCTGGGCGTATCTGCATGTCCAGGTTCCCTTGAAATCGATTCTTTGAGCGTTGACCCTGCTGCACCGACCGATTTTGAAACCCAGTGGCGCCGGGCAGCCCCGATGGCCAATAGCAAATTTACCCCGTAGTTTTCCCAGGTTGTCCGTTCTTAGCACGCAGCTTACTAGGATATAACTCTGAAGCCCCCACATGCTTGCTGACGGCGCAAATCTACCCCGGTTTCTCATCTACTACGAAGTATGTGCATGTCGCTCAAGAACCCGACCGCGAGCTCTGTACTCCATAGACAGTGAGTTATATCTGCGCCTCAGCGCAAGAAGGCAAAGTACTTCGATTTCCATCAGAACGCATGATCGCATCGAAGGACGTTGGGTACGTTATTGGTGCAGTGCAACTGCGTCAACTTTGTATGGGGTTCGGCCGAAACCGGTAATACGGATTATCTCATCTTTGATGATCAAGGAACCAATCAGTAACGGCTTCGGTTACTTAGAAACAAGGAACTTGGCTGAACGTGAACGCGTGAACGTTTCGCGTGACTCGTTCGGTCATTTAACACAAGGATGGGTTATGGTCATATCTAAGTACACAACAGTGCTCCTGGCGCGGCCGTAGCCCAGTTACACCTAGCTATCAAGTCATGTGCAAGCTCGACCACCAGCCGCAATTGACCCGCAAAGAACTGGAAAACGGCTATGTGAGGGAATATATCCTCTAGCAGCTTAGGGTGGTCACTGACAGGGTTGGACAGCTCTCTGTGTACGAGATAAAGGAGTTAATAATAGGTTTGATCTTCCCTCGCATTGCCAGCATACAAATTTGAATCCAATTTATGGACCAGGACGCCATGTAGGTCCAGGCACTGTGAACTATCCTACACTGCTGATCGAGATGCCCATGTGTACGATGATCTAAGGGAGGGTGCTGGCAAACGCGTGCATGTATGCGTTTCGGCTCGAGTTCTGATGAACTGGACGGTGTTCATAGCGGACGACGTGTAGGTGGAAAGTTCGATAATGAATGAGCACCCTAGCATCATGTTTCTGACCCTCATGCCGATCGGCCGAGTGGACACTTGTTGGTCAACAATGGATAAAAGTAGCAGACATGGTCAGAGACAGGGGAATGCGTTGTTGTGTGTCACCGCGAGCGGGGACGACGGTTGCTTGGAGTGTGGATTATCCCATAGAGAGCCAAGTACCTTGCGGGTCCCACTCTGGTCTGCGTCTGTCATTATTAACACTCAACCCATGGACGTACAGCGAAAAAGACTCGAAATTGAATAAATCGGGCATGCGGGCCGGTTGGCATCGGTAGTTAGTCTTCCGTGCTCTCTCATCATGCGATTCTTCGGAGTCAAGCCCTCGGCCGTCCTGCAAGCTATCCATAGTCCACCTTCCACCCATTTGGGTGTTGAACGGTGGGTGAACCCATATAGGTCTGTTCATAGAGGGGAAACTGGATCCAGGGGAACGATAGTGTGCTGGGTTGATCGCGGAAACATACTCCGGGATCCCACGCGGTAAACACACCACTAGGGCAAAGGACAGGCAGCCGAGTGCTGGGATTCGGACACTTGCGAAAGGAGCATGTCCCTCGGAAAGTCATAACTCCAGCTTACAGTGTCTCGAAAATTTCATTGCTCGAGTCTAGAGAGCCCTAAGAGTGGGAATGGTATTTGAACTGGCGACTCTTTTACAAAGAGTCACCAACTGCTGCACGAAACGGGGATACATGAGCATGGCAATGACGGTGTTAGAGCGCCGGACACACGAGCAGAGGTGTCTGGCTCGGGCAACGCAGGGAGCACAGGAACAAGAGTTACGGTCTCGGCAAACTATGCCGGGGTTTCCGACCTTGGGGTTCCATTCGGATTCCAGCCGGGTGTGATAAGCGGCGTGTTTGCGGATGTTTGTTCTGTTTGATAACTTGATTTTTCGGACTCCAAATATAAAGTCCGTCTGCGACCTGGCTCTCGCTCTCCCACTCCTTCGTTCACATTCTCCTTCTCGACGTGTCGCCTCCCTGTCGAAAGCAGCATCTCTATAGATTGTATCTGTAGGGTTTACCCCCTCTCCCTGCGCGTTTCCCTCATCCCAAAACCATGTCGGAGCCAAACGTAGAAAAGGAGCCCGGTCCGCAGGGCGAAGAGTCGCCCATCACGGACGCTGCGCCTGATACAAAGCGCAAAAGAGAGTATAAGGAATTTGGTCACGACGATGAGAAGCCAGTTCGTACGTATCTTTGACTTTGACGCGCGCTTGGGTCTTGACCGTCGTGCACAGACGCAAATGTCGACATGTCTATGGTCCGTCATATTTCAAACCTGCCCCGCTTTTCTAACATCTCGTTCTGAAGATTGAGCTCAAAGCGGAAGATCTGTATGATAAAGAGAAGGTTGACCTAGAAACAATCGTCATCGACGATGTCTTCAAACTACTCCAGTGTGACGAGGGTGGTTTGTCCTCGGACGAGGCTCGCCGTCGTATTGAGCTGTTCGGCCCCAACAAGCTCGAACAGGAAGAGCAGAATGCGTTCCTCCAGGTAAGGATGTCGCATATATTATCTTGTTCCGTGTCCAATTTTGTATTTGATGTCAGTTCTTGAGTTTCATGTGGAATCCGCTGTCCTGGGTCATGGAGGGTGCCGCCCTCGTGGCCATTGTGCTCTCCAACGGTGAACATCAACCTCCAGACTGGCAAGACTTTCTCGGTATCGTACTCCTTTTGTTCGTCAACTCGACCATCGGCTTCTACGAGGAACGCAATGCCGGTAACGCAGTCAAAGCACTCATGGACTCCCTGGCTCCAAAAGCCAAGGTTAAGCGCAACGGTACCTGGTCTGAGATCGAATCCGCCGATCTTGTCCCCGGTGACATGGTCTCATTCAAGATTGGTGATATTGTCCCTGCCGACTGCCGTCTCACGGAAGCCATCAACGTGTCCATTGACCAAGCAGCTCTTACTGGTGAATCCCTTCCTCAGAGCAAGAAACTCGGTGATCAATGTTTCTCGTTCGTATTTTCGCTCAGCTTTTCGCCATTCCGTGCTAACGCCGTATCTATAGTGGTTCGACCTGCAAGCAGGGTGAAGCTGAAGGAGTGGTGATTTCCACTGGCGTGAATACCTTCTTCGGTCGCGCTGCTTCTCTTGTGGGACAGGACGACGACACCACCGGTCACTTACAAAAGATCCTTGCTCAAATCGGTTCCTTCTGCTTGGTCTCCATCGGAATCTTTGTCATTGCGGAAATCCTCGTCCTCTATGCTGGTTTCAGGTACAACTATCGCCGTGGTCTCAACAATATCCTTGTGCTTTTGATCGGTGGTATTCCTATTGCCATGCCCACTGTCTTGTCCGTTACCCTCGCTGTTGGTGCCCAACAGCTCGCCAAGCACAAAGCTATCGTCACTCGTATCACCGCCATTGAAGAGTTAGCAGGTGTTACCATTCTTTGCTCTGACAAGACTGGCACCCTCACCACTAACAAACTTACCATCGATAAGGCTACCATTCGCACCTATGGTCCCTTTTCAGCCGATGACGTTATGCTTCTTGCTGCCTACGCCTCTCGTACCGAAAACCAAGATGCAATCGACGCTTCTGTCGTCACTGCTCTTGGTGATACCACTCGTGCCCGCGCAGGGATCAAGCTCTTGGACTTCAAGCCGTTCAACCCGGTCGACAAGCGCACGGAAATTACCTACCTAGAAGAATCGTCCGGCAAGCTCAAGCGTGTCACCAAGGGTATGACAGGTATCATCATCGACCTTTGCACTCGCAACAAGACGGACGAGATTGAGAACAAGCTCGAGGCTGATGTCGAGGAATTCGCCACTCGTGGTCTTCGTGCGCTTGCTGTTGCCTATGAAGAGTTGGATGGTGACGACCCGGAGGCTGAAGGCAACGGTTTCGAGTTGATTGGTCTTCTTGCCATCTTCGATCCTCCTCGCGACGATACCAAGCAGACCATTGATGATGCCATCGCTTTGGGTGTTAAAGTCAAGATGGTCACTGGTGATCAACTGGCTATCGCCAAGGAAACTGGTCGTCGTCTTGGTCTGGGTGACCATATGTATCCAGCCAAGGTTTTGAAAGATGGTCCCCCTCCTGGTGGCAAGCACTTGAACCTCGACGAAATGATCTTAGATGCGGATGGTTTCGCTGGTGTCTTCCCTGAACACAAGTATGAAATTGTCAAGCGTCTACAGGGCCTTGGCCACTTGTGTGCTATGACTGGTGACGGGGCCAATGATGCTCCAGCCCTCTCTCGTGCTAATGTCGGTATTGCCGTTGAGGGTGCCACTGATGCTGCTCGTGGTGCTGCGGATATTGTCTTGACCGAGCCCGGGCTGTCCACCATTGTCCACGCTATCCGGGGTTCTCGTATCATCTTCCAGCGTATGCGCAACTACTCGATCTACGCCTGTGCTGTGACCATCCGTATCGTCGTCTGTTTCGCTATCTTGGCTTTCGCGTTCAAGTTCGACTTCCCTCCCTTCATGGTCCTGATTATCGCTTTACTGAACGATGGTACTATCATGACATTGTCCGTTGATCGTGTCTTACCTTCGATGACACCGGATGCCTGGGACTTGGCTGAGATTTTCTCTTATGCCATCGCATATGGCTTGTACTTGACTGCCTCTACGTAAGACTTTCCTTTCTCTACCCGCTCTGTTACTGACAGATTTCTAGCGTCGCGCTCGTGGCCATCATATTAAAGACGAGGTTCTTCTATGATAAGTTTGGTGTTACATTCAACGGATCAATTTACCCATCGAGTGCCAACGACCCCCAGCTGCATACCATTGTGTACTTGCAAGTTGCTATCATTTCGCAGGCGCTCATCTTCGTCACGCGTTCTCACGGCTTCTTCTTCATGGAACGCCCTTCCGTCGCTCTCATGGTTGCGTTTTGCATCGCTCAGCTTGTATCCTCGATTATTGCCGCTTATGGCGACTGGGGCTTCACCCAGATCCGTTCGATCTCTGGCGGTTGGATTGGCATAGTTTGGGTCTGGGTACGTTGCATTTCGTGCCTTGATGTGTCGTATGCTCATTGTTTCTAGAATATCGTGTGGTTCTCGCCCCTTGACTGGATCAAGTTCGCGATGAAGGCTACTATCATCAAGAAGATGCGTGAGCGCCACGACCGCAAGACTGCAGAGGCTGCAGCGAAAGCATCTGAGGGTGGTATTCCGATCACGCGCACGCAATCCCGTGCTGCTTCCATTCATGAGTCCATGTACTCGAATCGCGTCTCGTTCATTCGCCGTGCTGTCCGCAAGGTTGGCTTTGGTCGCAAGATTACCATGAAGCCAGAAGAGTTGCAACGTTTCAGTAGCATTCAGGCTCAGAGAACAGGCGCTACATTGGCTCGCAACCCGAGTCGGACTGCTGCTTAGACAAGGGGAGTCAGGCCGGCGATGCGGATGGGTGCGGTATCTTCCTTGCTCTTTACAGCTTTGCGGCCTCGTCATGAATTAATCGAGCATCGAATATCCACTTGTAATCTAGGTTTTTATAGTGTTCGTCCGCCATGCGTTTGTCTGGTTGTCGTTGCCCATTCCTTTCTTTCTCTTAATTTCCTTCACATAAGCATGTGGTCCATACATACGCATCGCAAATTTCTGCGACTCTTGTCAGCATACTTGAGGAGTGACTAGATGGTCGCTCGCTCTTCACGACTAGATCAACTCTCAGATTCGGATTACCCGGTTTACATTCCTTAGTTGAAAGTTTCCTCTCATTTGTGGTCGCAGGCGAGGTCTTCGGGTCTGCTTGTGCTATGATGACCTACACAATTGACTTATGTGGATATATATACCCGTGAACCTGTCACACATTCAAATCCCTGTATTTATGCGGGAAGCTTATAGGTACATAAGTCAACGTTTCAACTCGGACCGAGGATGCATAGAACCTACAATCCAAGGGTTCACTTGGTGTAAATCCAAGGCAAATAGTATGAAATAGAATCCGGGCAATACATCAATACCACGACCAAGGTGAGATTGACTCATCAAAAAGCCATGAGCTGTCCTCATCTGAATCGTGTTTATACAGCTGGAAGACGTGTGTCAACTGCTACACATGCAATGCTTGCTTGCTTGCACGTCATGCCTTGCATCGTTTGGCGTAAATGTTGTTGAAGAGGTCGTCGTTCTAAATTACCGTGCTGCACACGTAGAGCTACGTTCTTGACACATTGATAGGTCGGACCAACGGTGGGTATAGTGGGGCCTGGGGTGACGTCGACAAGGCCCAGTGTTTTGGGTTCGCTGACGCTGTTTGATTGATGGGTTCAGAGTGCCATCAATTGATATATGGGTGGTCCAACCGCCAACGAGCCGGGTTGGTTTTAACGGAGGGCACGATAAGGAGGACCCTTGGAGTTCATTACCGCGACGAATGGAGAGATGGCGTGGGAAATAATATACCGAGAAAGGCAGGTGTAGTGTTTGGGGGAGTTCCTCGAGGCATCGGCGTGGCAAGAAGGCCAGAACAAAAGGAGGGCAGTTCTGCTGTGGATGTCTCGCAATGAGGACCGGCCGAACGACATGCTCCGAGTACCCTCATTCGTAAGTCGCCAAATCAGTCCAAACAAGAAAAGGGCATGTCGGCACGACAGCAGGTAAAGGCGTGTCGTACATTCTTTGCCCTTGTCTCCCATCTGCACTCATCTTCTCAGTGCTATACGATGACCTCGGGAAAGAGGCCTGCCGAACCAGCTCAGGCAGCGCATCTCACTTACAGCTCCACTTCCAATGCTCCTCATCTCTCCACCCCCGATATCACCCCTCGGACCCGCAAGCCCAAATCGAAGAAGAAAAGGGAGGACAGATACGAAGAGGAAATCCAATACAACCTCTCTTACAACTTTCGAGGCGCTGGCTCTCGCAGACAAGCTCAGTCCTCTAGAATGTGTGACGATGCAGGTCTGTCGTCCTCTATCCCTTCGTCTTTCTCCATCGTGACGTTCCCTCCCTTCCAGAGTTCCCTCCCCCACCCACGTACGAAACTGCGACTGCTGTCTCGACCCTCGTCTCAGAGGACTTTGTCCACCAGGGTGGTCTCCCGCACCCTGGTCTCGTCTCGCCTGCGCTCACCGTAGCTTCCCTCCCTGTGTCCGGTCGCTCAGCCGGATCAGATAGGAGTGATACATTCTCTATCAACTCCGCGCCTCAGCCACTATTACAACCTCCTCGTGAACCCGAGGATGGATCCAGCATCGAACTCGTTGATTTGGAGCCATCCGAGCGCTGGGAACTCGACCGCGTCCGAGGCTTCCCCTTGGACGAGCGCGTCAAGAGACACAAGTTGAGAACTGAAAATGGCGCGCCTTCTGGTCTCCCCATTCCGCACAGAGCCCGGCTTGCAAGTCAACCCACCGTCTCTCGCGGTCCAGGTTCGCAGGCCCGTTTCTTGGCGTCCCAATTGTCTCTTCGCATTCCTGAGAGTCGCGATCGATATGAGGATGATCAGAATCAGGAGAACTCGGATTTGTCCACACCACCCACGCCGAAACACCATCGAATGCCTAGCATCCATGGCTCTCCCTCGCGTTTCTTCCACGGCCGCTCCCAATCGCCTCAACCATCTGCTTCGGTGATTTCGCTCCTTCGTAATCCAAGTCCGTTTTTTAAGAGTACGCCATCGCTTCTCAACATCTCTCCTTCTCACCACGGCACTCCACATCGTACGCGGACAAAATTGTTCCATCGAAAGTCGAAGGAGCGCGCCTCGAGTGAGCCCCTTGAAGATTGGGAGGTGCTTGAACGGACTGGCTCTGGAGAGTCGTCTGTCGATGGTTCTTTACCTCCTTCGAGTCCACCTGCAACGCCTCAGAACACAGTGATACGACAATTACCAAAGTCGACTGCCCCGGATGTTTTTGTCACCCCACCAGCAAAGTTGCAGGTCGGTCGTTCGCGCAAGGTGAACACGGTGCAGATGCCTCAGACAGTTGGTGCGCAAGTTCATCGACCTGCATCACCACCGTTTGTTGCTCGACATGTCCGTCGTCATACGACCTCCAGCCGTGGAAGTCAGGTGAGCGCGTCGAGTGCACCGGTATCTCCTATTTCCGTAACCTCGACATCTACCTTTAACACCTCCACCATCTCCCTCTCTCAGAACACGATCGCGAGCGAAGACATTCCGGCGGCCGTTCAGGCCTATGCAAACCGTGAGGTGGCTTCGGAACCTCCCCGTGTGATCGGAAGCAGGGTTCACGAGACGTCCCTGACTTCCAGAACCCCTCGAGTCTCGTCACCGGCGCCCCCGGTACCGGCTTATGAGCATGATCCAGATCTTCCCATTGTGCCCAACCCAACGTTGGGTTCTCTTCCTACCAGGTCTGCCACTGAGCGTATCGTCCGTCCGCCTGATGTGCGGGATGAGAACCACGCTCTTGTACGGGCCAGATCATTTTCGAGGGATATAGGCATGCGGAGTGCGCCGGCTTACAGCACCATCTTCCCATCTGGGCCTCCCACTCCCCTCCCAAACACGACCCAAAGCCTTCCTCCTCCGACCACCCAACCATCTCCTCGGCGTCACTATCCTGGGAGACCACTTCCAGCGACTCCTCCTATCTCTCCTTCACTGGTCTGGATCCTTGACAAGGGGGTGACGCAAGTCGCTCCACATCCAAAGGCGATAGTTTCGGTTGCCCCCTCCACTCCCCCTATTCCTGAGGGTTTGCTCATCGATCTTGACGATGATAGCCTTGACACGGTCGCTCAACCAGCTCCAACCCCCATTAAACCCCTCGTAGACTTTCTCGATGACGATAACGGTGACGACAACGACGACGCGAGCGATAGCGGTACAGTCAGCCCTCCGGGACCCTTGACCCCAACGACGAGTGGATACGCCTCCGCATCGAGCCTCACCCTCTCCACCGCGGCTAGTCGTTCCGTCGAGTACTTTGACACGTCGATGCAGACGACGCCCACGTCTGACGTTCCAGACATCAACGGGCTGGTTTCCAGTCTGGGTGACCATGGTATGTCGGACGGGTCCAATTATGACGTGAGTGCTCCGATTGACGACGATCTCGGGACGTACGACGTGAACGCATCCTCCTACCTAGGCGCTTCTCCTCATTGCGGACCTCCTTGGGCCCGCTACACCGCCGCCGCCACCGCAGCCCACTATTCCTTTGCCAGACAATGACGTGGACGTTGGGGGGCTGGATGCGGATCCGAGACCGTCGTATCACGTAGGCAAGGTTGAGCTCGTGCGCAGGCGGGTGACGCGGGACGGTCGTACCAAGTTGAAGATGACCTTGTTTGGCGTGGCGGTGGAAAAGTGTGCGATTTGCATGACGCAGTTCAAGGGTAGCGATGGAGGCATCTTGGGGGCGACTTGTCACCACGCGTACGTGTTCGGCGTCTACTAGGGTTCGTTCTTCTGACGATGGGACGATTTTTCTTTAGATTCCACGAAACATGTTTGGAAACCTGGCTGGACCGGAGCCAAACGTGCCCGCTCTGCAGGGAACGGCTGGATGCATGCTAAATCGCGCGTCCTATCCCATCGTTGCATTGTTTGCTTTCCCCTTTTTTTTTCTCCTTTTCGTCATTGTTGCATATGGACTCGCACGTTCATCGTTTTGCTTCATGCTACAGCTTACACTTCTTTGATTTCATTTCGTCTACCTACGATACACGCAGAGACCGAAGGAAAGGGAGGAGGGGGGGAGGGAAACGTATATCGCCTATCAGGGCTCGGCCCGTTTGCACTTCACTCTTTTTTAATATCATTCATTTGTTAATCAGTGGCGTTTGGAGCGAGAAGCGCGAGGCGTGGAAGAGGAAGAGGTCGTAGTGCTTGTTGTAGTCGTCTATCACCGTTGCTGGACAAGCGGTTTGCCGTCGTTGTACGGCGTCCATGTTTTTTTTTTTTTCGAATCTACCGTTGTGTATGCGCGTAAGCCGTCAGCGTCCCGTTTGTATAGAAATGTAAAGGCGTCAGTGATGACGTGGACAAGTGTCGCCTTGCGTCAATCGAAGCGTCCGGTCGCCATGCCATATACTACGTTGTGATTGACTTTTTTGCGCGCAATAGGGGCAGAGAAGAGTTGGATGGATGACGACTATGTCGACGGATGAGTCGTATTTGGGTGCTTGTATGCTTCCATTCGCCCTGTACCACACCCTTCGATTGCTAATCGATCGCAAGCGCAAGTCAGAGAGAAGATCGGGGTAAAAGGTCGGAAACCAGAAGGGCCTGAAGGAGGACGCCCGTCGTGTATGGAAACGTGAGGCCTGTGAGCGATTCGAAATCGAAATCGAATCGAATCGAATCGATCGATCGATCATGGAGTGGTGTGAGGGAGTGAACGTGGTATCGTTCTCAGTGGATCTATGAATTCAAAGTCGTGATGCGGTGTGGTATCGAGCAGGGTCGGCGTCTGGTCAAGGGACGTTGGTGCCTCGATGGGTGTCGTAATGGTGGTGTCAGAAGTTGGTGGACCGCGTTTGGATTGAGTGCGGAGATATCACTCGCGACGCATGGTATGCGAGACGGTGTTTGGACGAACGTGATGGGATGACGACTAGGTGAGGCCGAATTCGTCAAAGAACTGGCGCCGATAGGCCAGTGGTGGATTTGATATTGGATGTGTTCCGAGTCCTGCCGCGCTGGTCCAGTGCCAACAGTGGCAGGCTTCTCGCATATCTGGGCTTGGGGAGGGGACGCGGCTCGGGAGAGGCAGATAAGAGTTGCGTCGGGCGTCGATGTGTTCTTTGGAAGTAGTAACAATCGCGATCGTGGTCACGATCAATCAGGAGTGCGACACCAGAGGCCTGAAGTCTGAAGGGAGGACGCTTTCATCCATGGAAATTTGCGGCAAGGCTTGAGACTGCGCTAAAGGGCTGATCGATCGATCAACTGGAGTGTGGTGTGCATGGGGCGAGTATGCTACCGAGCGAGAATGGACGGCGTCTATGAGCTCGAGCCGTGGGGCTGTGGTGGCGAGCCAGTTCGACCGTCTGGAACAACGGGACACCGAGGCATCCCGTTCCGCATGGGGTGACATTCGAGGACTTGCTTGGAAGAGATTGCCAGTGTCCCGCGTTTCCGCGACCTAGACTCGGACCGATGGGAAGTGAAGCTCACCAAGCGAGTACATGTGCATCCGACGGCGTCGACGGCGATCGCCAGCACTGGAAGCGAGAGGTAGGCGCGATCCTGGCCCAGCATGGTGACTATGTGTCTCATGCCAGCGCGGAACTTGAAGTTCTCCTCGTTGTTTTCGGACCTGTAGCAGTCCCAGCGTGCTCGCTACAGCACTCGTACTGGTCGCGTCAAGCTGGCTCAAAGACAGCTGGTTCCTGTTTGACGTGCATCCTGTGGTTTCGAGAACATTGAGGTCGAGAAAACGCGGTGGCTCGGAAGAACGAGGAACGATAAGCCCAGGACCTTCCAAATGGCGGTAGATTCAGAACTTCCACCGTTCGGACGTGCTAGGGACGCAAACAAACGTTCACGTCGAATATATCCCGACTGGGTGCCGTCCAGGCATTTTTAAATCGATGATGCTATTACGCCCGCAGCGCTGTGCTATGTGACTACGCTGCATCTCGATCTTGCCCATCCCTCTGCCCATCGCCACCCGAATTGGCCCTTTTGGTGTGTCCTTTTCCTCGGACGATGGCATCGTGATATCAAATATCACTGGGACAGGGTCATCACGTCAGAAGCACGTCCACAACGCCATGTCTGTCGACACTCACCACTTCCGCCCGGAGTCAAGGCACAGAGGCCCTCCGTGCACGTCGCACCTTCGTCTTGTCGTATGGCATGGTGTGCCTATTCCGGAGTATTGAGCGCAGCGGCCCAGGTCCGCTCGTTCCCCTCTTGGCGGAGTTAAGGCCAGTCCACCGCTGGCGGACACCTTGAACAGGACTCGTGACGCCGTGCACCCCCACATCATCCTCCAGCTCGTGTACGACGAACCGCGTGCGCTGAGTGCGCATGCGGCACTTCGGGCCACCAAGTTCCTCCTCTCCCTCCATTTCTTCCCCCTCCCGTCGCCGCCCGTTGCACCGCACTGCGGCCGGCGCATCCGGCACCAAGTTCAACGCCGTCCTGAGTTTGGACGGCACCCCGCACTGGGATATACCCCAGCCGTCCACCACCTCCTCGCCTAGCATCTCCGCTGGGCAAGGAGGGGGTCGCGGTCGCCGACGAGCGCCCTGGCGGGGCTGCTGTTGGGCAATCTTGCCTGCCTGGACACTTGCCTGCGCCCCTGGCGGCTCTGCGCTGTCTGTGAAGGCGAGATAGTGGGTATTGTAGCGAGCAGATTTGGAGCGACGACGTGAGGTTGGGGGTGTGGGGGGACGAGGCGCTAGGAGGGGTGATCTTGGTTGGTCGACAGGATTCAAAACATAGGCAGGAGGCTTGTCTTCATCCTGCTCGAGCGGCTCTGTCGACTCCCTTTCAAAAAGCGGTGACGGTTGACCTTCGCCTTGTTCAAGAGGCACCGTTGATTCTCGTTTGAGCGTTGGAGGCGAATGTTCGTGGGAGTTCAAAAAACAAGCGAGACCTTGATCCTGACCCTCTCCAAGTGGTTCGGTGGCCTCTCTTTTGAACGGGCGAGAAATGTCCTGGTCTTCGTTTGAGCACCCGCTGTCTAATGTCGCACTTGGGTCGTTCGTTGGTGGCGGGTGTTCGGTGATGATCACAGACTCGTGCCGGTCGTCTACTTCGGAAGATGTCACCAATGTGAGCGATCGCTCAAACTCGTCGCCAAAGGTTGTGACGGACGTCGAGGTGAATATACCTGCGCAATGTGGCGGTTCTTGCCAGATTATCTCGGGTGTGTTCCGTGTTCGATTGGTCGACTCATGAATGGGAGTATACGCATGATAGGTAGGTGGTGGAAGGTTCAAATTCGCTGGTGGTTCATGTGCTACAGAGACAAAGCCATGGCTAGTTGCTGCGTCCCACTGTGCATCCACGGTCGGAGGAACATACAGCGTTGCTGGTGCGAATCCAGGACTGTTCTGACTGACGTAAGGTGGCAGATTCTGTGATGGGGTTGGCCACACCGAGACTGGTGAAGGAGCAACAAATGTGCTGTGGTGAGATGGTGGCGCATACTGCAGGACGGGGTTCCATCGGGTCCATGGAGTGTGACCGAACATGGGCGAGATGGGTGAGGTATCTGTCAGTGTGTCCATGTCGACGTCGGTCAATATCATTGGTGAAAGGGGTGAACAATCCATGTCGTCTGTTTGTATGCCGTTGCTGTAATTGGGGAGATACTGGGGAGATAGATCATTGCCCTCTATATGTTGGGCAAACGGAGACTGGGTATTTGTGATCCCATAAGGGTGGCTGTAAAGAGATTGTAAGTAACTGCACGCAGGTAGTATACAAGACCATACAAGTCGGGAGTTTCTGGAATACGAATAGGCAAGGCAGCGAAGTCTGGTAGAGTAGCCGGTGGCCACACGCGGTCCTCCACGGGTAGAGGAAGCTGGGCGTGTTCGTCCATAATGGTTAGTGGCACTGGTGGTTCGGCCGTGGGCAAAGGACTGTACCACGTGCGACACGGCTGCGTATCGTCACAGACTGGCTGTTGGAAGGTGAAACGCGTCTCGTGGAATGGATCTAACATATTGAGGGTAACATCTAGCCCCGACCTTTTATGATGACCCACACAAAGGTGACTAGGAGGACAATGAATGGACAGGGGCTAATTCATTAAATCGACGTTCACGTGACCGGGTATCAAGTTGATTTTACACGTGACCGATTACATAATAAACACGCTACTCAGCAAGCACGCGGTGGTCAGCCACAGCAAGAGAAGACTCGCTTCTTTCGTTCTTCCACATCGACGGTGTTAGGCCGTCGACATGTCTGCTTACCCGAAAATGCCGCAACACCATCCACAGCGCCGCCCCCCGTTCTCCAACGCGAGCAACCAGCCCCCGCCCCACCCACCCTCGCCGGCCAAGCAAGAGAAAGCGAAGCCAGTACCCCCCGATCCACCACTGCCGAGGCAGAACAGCAAAACGACCCCGCCATCGCCGCCAAAGGTCATCACAGACAAGAACCGACTCTTGGAATTTCACAGAGTCGGGTTTTTGGGCGAGGTCGGTCCGATGCCGCCTCGCGAACCAGTGATTCACACCGATTCCACAGGGTGGCTTTGCGCGCGTGTACGAAGTCAAGGACCTCCGTGGAGCGCGCCACGCCTGCAAAGTCGTCACCAAGACCTCCCTCAAGACCAAGAAGGCCAAGACCAAGGTTCGTCTTCCCGAACCGACCCCGCCTCCCTCGTGCTCACGCTCGAATAGCTTTATGCGGAAATCAAGATCCATCGCTCGCTGGCACACCCCAACATCGTCCGTTTCTTAGAATGTTTCGAAGACGATGACAACGTTTATATGACCCTCGAACTCTGTCACAACGGCTCCCTCATGGACATGCTCCGCCGCCGCCGCCGCTTCACAGAACCTGAGGCACGCTTCTTTTTGGTCCAGATCATTGGTGCCTGCAATTACATGCACACCCACCAAGTCATTCACCGTGATCTCAAACTCGGTAATTTATTCCTCGACTCAAACATGAATATCAAAGTCGGTGACTTTGGTCTTGCTGCCCTCATCGAGAACCCCGGTGAGAGGAAGAAGACGATTTGCGGCACCCCAAACTACATCGCTCCCGAAGTGCTGTTTGACACAGCAAACGGACACAGCTTCGAGGTTGACACTTGGTCCATCGGCGTTATTCTCTACACTCTCTTGATCGGCCGCCCCCCTTTTCAAACCAAGGACGTCAAGGATATCTACACGTGAGTCTACTTCATCACCTTGAGTGTCGCGGGTCCTAAACCGCGGTCCAGACGGATCCGTGACAACGTTTATGAATTCCCCCCAGAGAGACGGATCTCTCCCGATGCCCGTGAATGCATCACCTCCATTCTAACGCCCGATCCAAATCAACGGCCTACGCTTCTGGAAATCATCGCATCACCCTTTATTGACTATGGCATCGTACCATCATTTATTCCCCTCTCTGCACACGATGCACCACCCGATTTTCGTTATATCACCCGCCCTATGTCGATTGTTAACCTGGCCAAGATCAAGAAGGCGGCACTCCTCGGCGATGAGCAAGTCACGAGTATCGCCGTACCAAGTGCGCCATCTGCTGACGTTGAGCCTGACAAGGCCATCAACCCAGTCACGTCGAGCATCGCTCAACAGGAGAAGGAGTTCCAGAAGGCCGTCCAACCTGGTAGTCCTATTTCTGCGCTGCTTAGCTCGGCGAGACAGCCCCTCGTCATGTCCACGACCAACACCACGAAAGAGTCGCCGCTCTTCCGCAAACTCCAAGCTGTCAAGGAGACCAAACCATCGCCTCTTCGTACCGTACGCTCGACCCGCGCGTTGGGGGACATTGAGGAGGAGGAACAAGAATTACCGCGTGGGACGCGAGAGAGGAATTTTGATCTGCAGAGACAAAAGGAACTCGAGTCCCAAAAGGCGCGGATCGTGGCTCAGATGGCACCTGTCACAAGGCATGGTACTAACCGGGCTGAGGAAGAACAAGAGAACATGCCTCCTATGCGGAAGGAACCCAAAGGCAAGGAGCGTGCGCGCGAGGAACGTAAAGATGCCGTGCCAGTTCAAGAAGCAGAGATGCAGGCACAATCGCGGATGAGTGGGTTTGATGCGGCGGCGCGGACGTTGACGTTGGCGTTTGACGCCAAGGCAATGGGCAAGGTGTTTCGCGATCCGCGCGAAGACACATGTCTGCCTGACGAGCGAGTGTTCATTGTGTCATGGGTGGATTACTGCAATAAGTATGGTATGGGGTATGCGTTGACGGACGGGTCTGTCGGCGTGCACTTTAATGACAGCACGACGTTGATTCTCGCTGCGGACAAACAGTGAGTCGTTTGTGATGTGTGATGGATCACGTTCTGACCTCGGAGAAAAGCCACTTTGACTATATTTCGTCGCATCGACAAGGGCAGGTCTATGTCCGGAAGAACTACTCGGTGTCAGAGTTTCCAGGGGATCTCAAGAACAAGGTGTATCTACTGAAACATTTCGAGCGGTACATCATGGATCGTCTATATGGCGACTATGAGTACACGTTTGAAGACCTCGATCGGACGAAGGGGATGGATTTTGTTCAAAAGTATCTACGCATGAAACACGTTATTGTGTTCAAAATGAGTCACGACGTTCTCCAGGTGTGTCTTTCGTTGGTCTCGTGTCCCGTACTCTGCCTAATTACCATGCTCCAGTTCAACTTTTACGATCACTCGAAAGTAATTCTCTCATCGCACGGTCTGCTGGTAACGCACATAGATA
>JBBPKJ010000800.1:0-16549 GCA_038089195.1 Brasilioporus rufonigricans | reverse complement strand
ATCATGGATCGTCTATATGGCGACTATGAGTACACGTTTGAAGACCTCGATCGAACGAAGGGGATGGATTTCGTTCAAAAGTATCTACGCATGAAACACGTTATTGTGTTCAAAATGAGTCACGACGTTCTCCAGGTGTGTCTTTCGTTGGTCTCGTGTCCCGTACTCTGTCTAATTACCATGCTCCAGTTCAACTTTTACGATCACTCGAAAGTAATTCTCTCATCGCACGGTCTGCTGGTAACGCACATAGATAAGAACTACAAGCTGACGCGGTACACATTAAGCGAGGTGATGGCGCAGGCAGTGCAGGGTCCCGTGGGTATGGACGCGGAGGAAGCCAAGTTTTCGCAGCGGTTGGTGGACAAGCTCAAGTATTGCAAAGAAGTGTTGACGAGCATACGGAATGCGAGTGCGGGGATGGAGGAAGAGGGCAGGAGGAGCAAGGGGTCATCGCGGTAGGGCGTATGTGGACGCTGTTTAGTTGTGGGACGTTTGAACTGTTTTCTTTTCTTTTCTTCTTTTTCCTCTTTTTCGCTATCGAGACATTGGATACCAGACTCGTGCGCGCGGATTTACTTGCCCAGTTTGCTTTCGATGTCTTGTTTTCGTGTCATCTCCTATACCGCTGTCATATTCGTGTCGCAGGTCACGGCAATCTCCGACGGCTGTTGTCACGAGCGATCTCGCACCGGCCCTGAGATGGAGCCTTTTTCGAGGACGTCTTCCTGAATGGCATCAGATTCAGACGTGGACTCTCCGATGAACATGGAGATCGAGTCTTGTTATCAGACTTGCATTGCGTTCTATCAACTTTCAGTGACGGGAACACTCGGAATCGTTGGATCACCGAGACATATGTCCAAGGAAAGATGCAGGTTAGAGCGTCACGGCGACCGAACCTTGGGGACTGCCAGGCGACAGTAGTTTTCCAGAGTCCAAACGTGCTTCGTCTTTGCTGATTTTTTGGGTGATCGACAGGATGTCTGGGCCCTATCAATTCGCCGATACTGGGCGAGTAGAGTTTCCAAAATCTGTGTTTCTGAGGGAATCGTGATTTCGAGCTTTACCCTACTCATATACTTATCGTTCTCGGACACGGAGGGCTCCAACTCACCAAACCATCGCCGTCAGGCGTGGGGAGACGTCAAAAGCACTGACGTCGCGTTCAAACTCATTCGGGTCTAGTAGCGGTGTCGTCATCGAGCACGCTGGCACTCGGCCCATCGCTGGCAAATTGAAATTCCTCACTTTAGGCTGCGCCACAGCACGCTGTTATTCAATGTCATGCTCAGGGGCCATCATGACGTCTGGATCTCAGGCCCTTAGACTTGTCCTAGGTCGTTGCCTTCTTCCCCACACGGCCTTCATGTCCGAGGTGTACATACAGGTACGGTGACGATGGCGATGGCAGACTGGGGTATGGACCCTCGACGTCATGCTGTCAAACTTGACGCATTTCAACGCGCGGGTCCCCGTGTGGCGGCTGTGCTAAACGGTCAGACGATCAGCTCAGACGTCACGGAGACCTGCGAAGAACGTCGCACCTCGATGGCGCATGGACTTGGATTTGGACGCCGGACGTACGTAGGTCCGTACCGTCCCCCTCCGTGATCAGCAATCCGTGTGTTAGGTCGGTGGAACGGGTCTCCGTGGTACGGCCCCCTCTCAACTGGCATGAGTATGTACGTGGATGCTGTCCTTTCTCCGTGATCTCCGTTTTTCGCGTTTTGGTCTCTCGAGTCGACACGGGAGCGTGCATGGGTCGATGATGACAATGTTCCTCGACGATGATACGTCCTCGTTATCGTCAAACAGGATGACGACTGGGTCGTCTCTGACTACGTGCCACCGGGTTCTGCGTCGTACGAGCTTGAAGGTATACGCCCATCACCGTCCCATCATTATGGGTTATTGCGGGTTCACACTTGAAGTTGCGTCTGACTACCGATGGTCGATCATGAAGCAACGTTCATTTCCTTGGAAGATGGTTACCGTGGACTTTTTCAACCGAAGCATCGGCCCGCAGGGGCCAGGTGGGTGCAATACTCACTCTGTGAGGGTCATACTATTGACGGAACAGACGTGGACGGTAGGGGTTTGAATGTATTCTACGTCGAGCAGGGTAGCGACTTGATTGTCTCGGATCATCTACTACCAGGTTCTCCGACGTACGAATAAGAGGAAGTACATGCATTGCCGGGGACGTTCCAGGGGTTGTTGTACGGCTCGCATTTGGAGTTGTCTCCGATCACTAAGCCATCACAAGCAGAAGGTCCACCAGTCTGGTAGAATTCCTGTAGGAGCATTGATGAGTATGCACAGTCTTGTTTTCGGAGAGAGTCTGGCAAGACTAACATAGTATCCATACGATGTCAGTTCCCCAGTGAACACGCAGCCGTCGTATGAACCTGGGCTCGAGGCAGACGGATAATAACAAGTGATGGTGGTACCATCGCACGTCCAATAGTTGAGACACCCGTTGACTTCACAGTTGGGACAAGCGAGGCACGTCGCATAGACCCCTGTCGAGAGTGACAGCAACGTAGCGGTTAGTGCTACAACGAGCGCGAAGCGGGTCATGTCTCTTTTCAGTCCTTTTGGATGACGGTTAGGGGTTGACGCCACGAGGTCAATGGGGGGTCATGGAAACGTACTTGGACGTTTACTTTATCGTTGAACCCTGCTCTACTGATAAACGGTATGTTCTTATATCATCCCGCGTCATTCGAGCACGGGCCCCGGAACCAAGGCAAGTATTCCGTCTTTAACCCGCACGCGTTGGTGACCACAGGACCTGTCAGTCGTGGAAGCTTCACAGAGCAAAGTGAAGTCAGCTGCTATACATTTCTGTGGCAAGTCGCTCACGAAGTAGCAATGACATGTCAGGACCAATTTCCCCTCTGCGGGATTCTCTTCATTGTTAGGTACTCTTTTTTGTCTACACTACTCCGATAGACGCGTGCCCTGGCATTTTGTAACGGTGCTCCCACGATCGTCTTTGTCTGTGAGAACTCCCCTGTGCACTTGATGGAGCTGTGCGGGACTGATGAATGCTATTTTGCTCCATGAGACTTCGTTATCAATTGCGTGTATGATCGAGGGATCACTCGCGTAGATCGGGCGTTTCGAACAACACATCGTCTGGTTTGGAAATTTTCTACCCTCTATAGGGACACTCACAAGGCTCATCACACCACGTCCTCCTTGGAGGTTGTCTCCGATGCCCGAACCTGCGCAGACAGAGGGGTTTGCCACCACTGGCTCGAACGTCTTTGAACTCCAGTTCAGTATTTCCACATTCTTATTGTCACCGACGACGTGACGAAGTACTTACGGAGGCAGAAGCACCGACTGCGGATGCGGATGCGGTGAATGCACCTGGATATTCAACACACGGGTAGTAGCAGGTAACGACCCCGTTGGCGCAGGTCCAGTAGTTGAGGCAAGCGTTCCCTTGGTTGTTGAGGAGGGATCCAAAATATAGTTTGGCAGGCGAGGCTGAGCAAAGTGAAGATGGGCAACTGACGGAAAATCCTTGTTTGGCTAATGTTGTCAGCTGTGGGGGGACTGGGAAGTGGAAGAATTACTTGCCACGAACGTGGAAATGATAGTGCTGGTCGTCGTCGTAACATTCTTATAGCGGACGATCAGCCCACAACCCCCACTGTTATGTGAGACCAGTAGTAAACGACCAAGCATCGCAATGTGAATGCATGCCGGTATTTCGCCATAGACAGGAGAAAGCACGGGTGCCCCGGCGCATTCAGTTCCGCCACAAGGTGATTTCCCCAGAACGACCAATACATTAAATTTCTTGTGCTCTTCTCCGTCTTCCTTGCATGCGGTAGCCCGGCCGCCGGCCACCGTGCAACTTCTATCCTCGCATTCAGACCTAGGGAAAGTCATTATTGAAAACCTGGGACATTGACTCGAATTCATCCCCACATTCACGATCTGACATTACATTCCTAAAGTCACATCAGTGCTTTTTTCGGGCAGCTTGGGAATATAGGTGCTTTGATCACGCATGTCGTGCAACATGGGAATCCTTTGGTTTGTTGACGCAGGGGCCCTCATTAGTGCACGATGGAGCCCGTTCTCGCTGTTACGCTTCTGAATCCGAAGTTCTGGGATAGATCAACTTGAACGTACCATGTCAGCATTCAAGTTCTGAGCCCGATAATGACCCAATCAAAGGGTCAAAACCTTGTAGCCTATTCCTGGATGATTTTACTCTTGGTAAACATCCATTTAGGAATTGTGAATGGACAAGTTCAAGAAGTCAAAAATAAGACCGCTCCCACTTACAACAGCAGACTCACGTGGAAAAGCCGGTACCTTCCCTCGTCCGTGGTAGAGAATAGCGTATCGGTACTAGTACAACAAAGTTTTTGCCATCAAGACTGGGACTCCATACTACTATATGCTGGGAATGGACTTGCATTATCAAACGAGGGCAGATTGCGATGGTATAAAAAGAAAAGTCGAAGTATCTAACGCAAAGTGTAAGTAAGTAAAACAGTGAGTTTCGTTGAACTCCCTCATGATGGCAGCTAAACTAACAAACCGCTTTGGGAGATCAAAGGCCACTCAGCCAGCATTAGCAATGTTCCGTTCTGCGGTTTCAGTAGCTCTCATCCTCTCAAGCTTGCTTGGACTTTCCACTCGTGCAAGTGCGAGTTGCCTGGCTTGCCCAAATTGCATCTATGACCCCCTTCCGAACGGTCAAGGGAACGCATGTCTCAACTACTGGACCTGCTCGGGTGAAACCATCACCTGTTATTACCCATCAGTTGAATACCCTGGAACGTTCACCGCGTGCGAGTTCCTGGGTGCTGGTTCGGTAAGTCCCAAATGGTTAACTTGAATGTGAAGTACCGGGATTGACACGGGACTAGACCTTTACTCTATCGTCCAGCTCGCCTTCCGTCTGCGATAATTCATATATTGGGGACAACTCAAAGTGTGAGCCAAGTAACGACCCTTGGAATCTTGGAACGGGCGCGTGCACAGCTTCAGAGGCTTATGTAGGAGGGCCCAACAGTGGTCTCTTGTAGATGTTCGGATGTTGCATACAGATCCAAATTGATACCTATATGTTTACGATATGATGGCGAGACTTGGTACATCAATGACTGTCCGAGAGAGGTGACAAAGAGAGAAGGACAGAGAAGGTGACGGACCAAGACAACCAATCAAGAGCATTCACACTCTATGATAGGTCATATCTGACTCTACCGAAAGGCAGAGCCTTGTAATCTATTCTAGGGTGATCTTCATTCCCAACATGCACCTGCTTTCATAACAATCGGTGAATGCACAACTTAAGAGGTCAAGGGAGAAACTTCCTTGTCGCGGCCGCCGCTTACAGGGGTCGCCTCCTACGTTCCCTCGTCCGTGGTAGTAAGTTGCCTTGTTAGGTATCATTTATCGGTTCTGGGAACACTGCAGCTTGAGAATTGGCTTGTATAATTAAACAAGTACAGACTGTCATGGTATTAAAGAGTGAATTGAGTGTAACATCTGCAAAACGTCAGTAAGCAAAATAGTAGGTTTCGTTGGTCTCGACATACAACCCATGCTAACAAATAACATGGTCAGCCATGTTCCGTCCAGCGGTTTCGGTAGTCTTTGTCCTCTCGACCTTGCTCGGGCTCTCCACTCGTGCGAGTGCAGGCTGCTTAGCTTGCCCAAACTGTATCTATGACCCCCTTCCAAATGGCCAAGGGAATGCATGCCTCAACTACTGGACCTGCTCGGGTGAAACCATCACCTGCTATTACCCATCAGTCGAATACCCTGGAACGTTTACCGCATGTGCATTCACAAATGATGGCACAGTAAGTCCCCAGATAACTCGAGTCAATGCAAACCACGTTTATTGAATTGAATTCATAGTACTTCACTTTAACTGCTAGCTCACCCTCCGTTTGTGATGGTGTAGGTATCGGGGACAACTCCAAGTGCGAACCATCCAACAACCCTTGGAACGGCGGATGCACAGCTTCGGAGGCTTATGTAGGAGAGTACAATAGTGGTCTCTTGTAGACGTTCGAATATCACAAATAGGTTCAGGTTAGGACGGCTACAGTACACTATCTCATAATCCATAGCAACGGGAGCGACAAAAAGCAATGCATTATGAGATTTATGCATTATTAGAGTGCATTTTGGCTGGGAACGCATAGATCATGTGACCCCATGCCTGTCATAATCTTCGGCTCAAAGCTCCCGCCCCTTCCGCGAATGGGCAGTCGAGATCCAAAATCAGAACACATCCACCTCGAAGCCCACATGCATCCCGACCTCCTGCGAAAATACCGTCTGCAAGCTTACCAGCAGACGAAACGTTCCGCGTTTGGGTGGAGAAGGTAGTGCGTATGGACGGAGAACGTGAACACGAATATCGTCGCCAGAAGACTGCTATTGACACTGCACTCCGCGATGCCCGGATACCGAAGAACCTCAGCTCCCACCAGGCCAAGTCTTCCCTTCCGTCTAATCGTAGCGTCGCTTCATCCCCTGCCAGACTCCCAGCACTCACTGCAGACGAACGGCAACTCTTGATAGACAGCCACGGTTGCTTCAAATGTCGCCGGCCATTCCAAGAACATTCCGCGCGCAATTGTCCATTCAGATTCCCTGACGGAGCGACCTATAAAACCCTCACGCATGCAGACATCATCCGCAACAAGCCCAAATCGCCTGCCGTCGCGACGCAGAACTCAACTACCCTGTTCACGAGAAGGAACTGCTTGCGGTGATCCAAGCCCTCGACAAATGGCGCATTGAATTACTTGGTACGCCAATCCATGTCTACACTGACCATCGTACCCTAGAGAACTTCCACACGCAACGCCACTTGTCCTGACGCCAGCTCGTTGGTCTGAGTATATCTCTCAATTTGATCTCACCTTTCATTATATTGCAGGCTCCCAAAATGTCGTGGCAGACCCCCTCAGCCGCACTCGCCTGCCACCGCACCCTTCAACCATCTATGCGCTCTCACTCGCCGCCGTGGAAGCTACAGCCACCCCGGTTTGCCCGACCTCCACGCCGGACTGCCCAAACCCCTCCACAACACCTTCCTTATGCATCACCCTCAACCGTGCACTCATCCGCGACATTTTGCAAGGATACTTGGAGGATCCATATTGCAAGCGCCTCTTCTCACTCCTCGGCTCCTTCCCCAGCTTGCGAGAAGACCAAGGTCTGCTCTACCTCTCAGACCGCCTCGTCGTTCCCCGTGTCAACGCCCTTCGTGAACGCCTGTTCCACCTGGCGCACGATACACTCGGCCACTTTGGTGGTGCCAAGACATACGCAACCCTACGCCCCTCCTTTTTCTAGCCTCGCATGAAGCATGACGTGCTCGACGCTTATCTCCTATCTTGCTCCGATTGCCTGCGTAACAAATCGCCCCACTCCCTCCCTACCGGTCCCCTACATCCCCTTCTTGTCCCGGATAAACGCGGTGACTCGGTCACCATGGATTTCATTGGACCGCTCCCACCTGATCATGGCTTCGACATGCTCCTGTTCATCATTGACCGCCTCCATGCCGACCTCCGCCTGATCCCCTGCAAAACCACCCTGACGGCATCTGAACTCGCACGCCTCTTCTTCGACCACTGGTATTGTGAGAACGGGTTACCCCTTGAAATCATATCAGATCGCGATAAGCTCTTCCTTTCTAAATTCTGGCGTGCATTACACAAGCTGACCGGTGTCCTTCCCCCTATTTCTTCATCTGTTGACCTTGCTGACACCTCAACCCCAGAGGTATTCGATCCCTCCTGTTTTCTCTCGGACTTAGCAGATTCCACTTCAGAAGCACAAGACAATTTGCTATCCGCAAAGACCTCACAAGTGATCAAAGCCAATACACACCGCGCTCCTGAGCCATCCTTTGCTGTCGGTGACCGTGTGCTCCTCGCCACCCAGAACCGCCATCGCGACTATCTCAGCGAAAGCAACAAGCGTGTTGCCAAATTCATGCCACGCTTCGATGGACCTTTCTGCATCATAAAAGCGCATCCCGAGACGTCCTCCTATACCCTCGATCTTCCACCCACTGCTCGCATACACCCTACATTTCATGTCAGCCAGCTTCACCGTTTCGTTCCAAACGACGACACCAAATTCCCCCTCCGTCGGCACCCCCGTCCAGAGCCAATCGTCACTGCTGATGGACTCGAAGAAGCATTTATCGATAAAATTGTTGATGAACGAAAGGTAAGCCGTGGGCGCCAATAACTCGTCCGTTGGCTTGGGTACGGTCCTCAAGACGATGAGTGGCTTACCCATAAGCAATTGGACGACTGCGAAGCTCTCGATCGCTGGGAATCCCGAAACCGTTCTTCATAGGGTGGGAGGGTGTAACGTACCGATCACATTCCACTCAGTATACCACCAGCCCGTATATATAGCCTCGTCCAGTGCGCATGTAGACTATCTCTCTTTCTCCCTGTTTCAACGCCGCATATTTATCACGTTCCATCTTGTCACTGAGTGTTCCCCCCTCACGGGCGATTCCAGATTGGAGCGCGTGTTCCACATCGACCACGTGATGCGACGCGTCCCGCTCAACTCGCCCTGTTGCATCACCGACAACCATACGCAAACCTCAATGCCGCCCACGAAGACCACTAATTCGACGCGGAGAATGACCCGCATGAAGCAGACGACGATACCAGACGTCCCAAACACATCGCATGACGCACGCCCGTCAGTAAAGCAGTCGTCGAGGACAGGACCGTCATCCCTTACAATTGAAGATGAAAAGAACAACTGCATGCGTATAGTAAATACTTCATTGCAAAATCTGACATCTATCATTCAGCTTGGGTGGAAGCCTTTCCCAAAGGAAACAAGGAATGCTCGCAATGCAAATGCAACCACAAGCAAGGTGGCTGACGCGACGGGAACTGCGAAAAAGGCTTTGGAGAGATTGAGACAAATGACTCCGGAAGACATGGACGTGGAACGCGCAGCTTGTAGCATCGCTGGAAAGTTGATCATGCTCGAGTTGGTACGTGCTAGACTTCACACCATGGGCTTTGGTGACAATTTTGCTGCTAGTACGAAGAAGCGATCCAATTCCTTGACGCCATGCACCCACGTCTGTTACGTGTTGCAGATCCCGGTCTATCTGGTAGTGAAACAACGTCACCCTTGCATCTACTTGCACTTCCCTGCCCGACCTCTGACGACCCGACCATACTCACTTTACTAATCACATCCATAACGCATGCACTCAATGCTCTGCTATCCGTTCTCTTGCGTTCTTCCCCTCCCTTCTCAGCCAGCGCTTTTGTCACCACGCTACAGCACTCGCACTCGCTGCTTGCCTGGGCTACAATCATGAAACGCGATAGCTTCCCTGAAAAAACGAGGAACGCATTGCTCACCAAAGCATACGCCTTCATCAATAAGGCATGCACTGCCCTCTCTTCTACTAACGGGTCGAATGCAGACCCCAAATCTATATTTTGTCTTCGTATCTATGCCCTCTCTTGTCTGCTGTATACCACGCCTGGTACCATCAGCTCTACTACCTTCTGGGATCAAGTAAACAAAACATGTCTCTCTTACGCTCGTGCATTTTTGTCAGAACCCACAGAAAAATCAAGAGATCCAGCCCTTGCGGCGTGTATCTCGGGCAGTTTGTCCGAGGTAGTAGGACTCGCGCAGAGTCTTCATGAACGTACATTTTCAGAGGGACGATCTTTTGTTCAAATTTGCGAAACATGGATGAGTTTTGCCCAAAAGGTACGTTTTGTCTGGGTCGCTAATTGTCTTCACATCCAAATTATGTTCGAGTTGGCTGACTATTATCACGGGATATTTAATACAGGGTGATATATCCATCTTGGATCACATATCGGAACTCATGGGGATTCCCTGTCGATCGTCTTCTCGGTCATGCCTTGATGCTCGCGTGCTGGCTGCGAGTTTAGTCCCTCCATCCACGCCCTACTCGGTTGATAGCCTTACGGCTCGAGTTGAGCAACTTAGACTTTCTGAATCTACAAGCGCAGAGAACGACCAGCCTATATCCTGCCGCAATACTAGGGATGCTGTCCTGGTAGAGTGCGCACAATGCTGCGGAATTTTTGTTAAAACGACGGCAAGTCTCGACACTGAAAGTAAAGTTGTGCTCTATCTCTTTCATTTCACCTTGGCTAACGATTTGCTCCGTGCTAGGTCCAGAACTTACAAGACACGTGAAAGAGGCCACGGGTGCAGTCCGTCGTTACAGTAAACTAATATCTAATCTTGGTACGCTTGACTCTCTTGACCCAACGCAGCCTCCTATTGCATCGCTGGCATCCGATTCCACATCGCATCCTTCGACAAGGGACGCAGAGGTACTCCGCGCGCGCGGTAAACTGGAACGGGCACTAGAACGATTACGACGCGCTGGACTCCGGGTTTTGGATGTGTCGCAAGTTCAGAACAACGCCTCGCGACATGCTGCAACGTCTTTGTTGGAGGACATTGCGACTACCTTGGAATGCAGTCTAACACAGGTAATCTTCTTTTCTTTTCGTTTTCCCTTTGATGCATAACCCTTACTCAGGACGCAACTCGCGCTCCGCCAGGTAGTGAAACGAAGAGTACGTTAACATCCCTTGTCGACGTGTTCTTCGTCCTCGCACGCACTCGACTCCTTCCTGCCGACATCGAAAGCTATACGCCGGCGCTGAGCTATCTTGAGCGCGCTGTGGCTGCTGTCAACGGTAGTCCAACCGGAACGATCACCACTGAAGACAAGGCAACGTTCCTACGATGTATTTCTGGCACGTTCCATAATCTCGGTGGAACGTTGTATGCGGCGGGTCGACTTGGCGGAGCGATTCGATTCCTCAACGAGGGGTGTACCCTGGGGAAACAGGTGCTGGTCATGTACGGCAGCATGTGCACGGACGGACGCGTCGGGAAGGACGAGAGGGACAAGGAAGGTCGACAACAACTGGAAGAACAGTTGTTTCGACGATACGAGCTTCTCGGAGTGTGTCACTCCAAGATTGGGGATCGAAAGGTGTAGTGCAGTCGATTCCGCAGTTACCATGGTTGCTCATATGATATCGACAAGCTTGCCTATGAATGCTTCGTCAACAGCGTCCGGACGTTTCCGTATAGGCATCATCTTACAAGCTTCTCATCCTCCGAACCATTTGCACCTAGTGCCTCCCTTGCTCTCAAGCAACTCTCGTCCATCGTCGAAAGACTCACTTACACAGCGACCTGCGAGCTCCTCCTTCCACCTGCACAGATCACGTTGCGATGCATTTCTGTACGTTCCGAAATGGACCCAACGTCACCACCCGACCGGATGTCGACGTTCCCCCTGGACGATCAGTCCAAAGCAGAGATCGCAGGTGCGCTGCTGATGCGCCAATTGACCACGTTAGAGAGTGTGGGGTGCAAGGACGGTGCACACGAGGCAAGGGCTCACATCTTAGAGGAGTTATTTTCAGTGTACGATCCCAGCTGGGCACCGGTCCAACAAGCCCGAGCGTTGGTCACGGCGCTCGGCGTGTTTTGGCGCGATGGATATGGTGAAGAAGACGCGTCTGCGCGGTTTGACGTGGACCAGATAGGCCAGGAAGTACTCGAGTTGCTCGCACTAGAGGTAGGTACTGTGTCTCGTCTTCGAATTTCTGGTTTGCTACCGCCGTTAATGATGCGGACAGACGTCCTGTTCGCCGAGCATAGCAAGCCTTGCCCCGCAGCTCAAGCTGAGTGCCCATATGTGGTTGGCGCTACATGCGTATCGTCGGGCGCCTGCGGGGGCAGAAATGATGCACGCCGTGGCAAAGCATATCGAAGCGGCTTACAGCGTCCTCGATGATTCTCGTTACGGCAAAAGCGCTACGTATGCGAGCCCCAGAGGGAAACCGGCTAGTGCAGGATCTGGAACCAAGACGACGCGATCGATCAATGGGACGTCAAGAAGGGGTCGTTCGGGCGTCGACACTGTCCCCAAGAATTCGAAGACGGCTGGTGGGACAGGGAAGTCGCAACCCCGCAAAGGTTAGTCTAATTTCATGGTTCGCGTCTTGTTTGCTGACGTTGGTTGGATACTTCTCCCAGCGATCTCGCCGAACACGGGAGAGCCCACGGTGTGCAAATTCTCCGCAACCAAGAGGCCGTCCACCGTTTTTGATTTGGATTCCGTTCTGGGATTGATTCGTAGGTGTCCATTCTGAGCGATCCATCGTCCGCTGACGATGATGTTATAGAGATGAATGTCCATCTACTAGGACTGCTTGGCCTCATCGTACTCAAAGTAAAATTCCTCGAGGCGCTCAGACTGGTCTGTGAACGCCAGGGATCCCCGGCACAAGGTATGCGCGTCTATTCCACTGTATTCCAGAACTCACCACTCGCACTTGAGCAGCTTATTCCGTGGTCTGCGTTGATCTCGCCCACGAATATGTTAAACTAGGCAAATCGAAGCGCGCGGGCGTCTTGTTCAACAAGTGCGCCAACGTGCTCAAGGCGGGTGAAGTACCTGACGAAGTGCGCTTGCTGTACTTACTGGGACATGCGGAGGTGCTCGCGCTTGGAGACAATGTTGCAGCGAGGTACGTGCGTTGTGACGTTAGAAAGATTGTCTTGACGAGGCTGGGTGTAGCGCGAAGTCCTATTACGACGCGCAGAATCTAGAGGGTGTTGTATCCGTTGAAGACAAGACATTGCCGACTGCAAAGCGCATCCGAGTACGCGTGGAACGACTGGAGCGGGCGGCGTTGGCATGTCGCGTCTTTGCCGCCGTTCAGTACTCCAAGGTAACGTGTTTAGTGCTTTCAGGTGTGACAGTTCCCTGTCGCTGATGGCCCACTGCAGGACAACGTTGTGGGCGCACTCTGCAGCATGCTCCAATCCTTGAGGCTTTGGAACCGTGCCATCGATGCCCTCTCGCGTCTTGTCCCGCCGACAAACACCGGTGCAGTGCATAAAGCAGCGGACGAGAACGCGAACCCGTTCGAGGTCCCGAGCGATGCCAGCCGGGACCCGTCGCCCTCACCAGTACCTGCGCGCTCGAAAGTGGCGCCGACACCGACCGACGCACTGTCATGGCGTCTTCTCTCGCACCTCGTCTCGACGCTTTTTTCGCTCGCACACGCGTACCACATGCGCGGGTCGCCGCGTGAGGCGCTTTATTTCGTGCAGCAGGTGCTTGATCTAGCGGAGAGCACGCGTGCGCCGGCCATCGTCGCGCGTGCGTGTATCCTGCGCGGGGAGGTGCTGTTGGGACAGGGTTCGCTGGGCGAGGGACGAGAGGCGCTCGAGAGGGCTGGGGGTCTTCTTGGAGGCGTGTTGGGGATCGATGCGGCGGATGCGCAAAGACTCAAGGGGGACTACGGGGCAGTGTGTGAGGAGGAGCCGGAGCGGAATCGGGAGGAAGGGGATCCGAGAGAACATTACGAGCGGGCGTGGAAGATGTTGGACGAGCTAGAGCGGCGGATCGTGTCGTTTGACGGCGGGTGCGTGCCTGATCATGGCTTTGCACTTGTTAGGGCTAATGAACGAGAGTAGGCGACGTAAGTCGAGCCTCGAGCCGGTTCCAATGGGCGCGGTGGCACACGCTGGGCAAGGAATGGTGGTGCCCAGGCTCTTGTCTACCATTCTTGGTCGACACAGTGAGTTTTGCATCCATGTTTTGAGTGTCTTGCTTTCTTGCTCACGTGGGTAGTCTGGCTGTTGAGAAACGACGATGATGACGTCTTCAAGGACTTGGTCGAACGATTGAGGGCGTTGCCGCCGTCTGCCGAGATTAAGGTGCGCATGTTGTGCAAATAGTGTAACAAGGCGTTGACTTGTCTTGGAATAGGGGGAGGAACACGCGGTCATGGGCAAGTTGACGCTACATAGTGTCTATGAGCAATTCCGTTCAGACATGTTTTTGAGTTCACTCACCGAATCCAGTGCGTACCATCGTTCCAATCGTGTGTCCAGTATATCGATGTCTCGATACAGCGATAGCGCTCCCAATGGGCATGTCAAAGGACAAGGAGCTCTCAGTGGTTCCGGCGATCCAGGATATCCTGAGCGCGCTCAATGACGCTGAAAAATTATTCTGGGCCGACCTTGCATTAACGTCACGAAGAGGCGCGGTGGCACATGTACGTGAGGCGTCGGTGTCGCTCGCGATGATCAGAGCGCTGCAGTCGTCGCTTGGTAAAGCAAGTATGGATACACCGCTTTTAGCAGCGCGTTTGCTGGGTATGTGAGCTGTTTTTCTTGTCTTGCGTAGTCTGGCTTGACATTTGGGTGGCAGATACATCTTCTGCGATCACGCTTCATCGAGAGATGTTGGAAGCGATCCCGCACAAGTTTGCAAGCATTAATGCAGACGATTCACAATGGCCGGTTATGACGACTGACGGATCCCTTCTCAGTGTGGACGTACGACAACGCAATCCATCTGGCAGTTCCAGTTCCTTGGCGTCAGATAACGACAATGACGTACAGGGAACGTACTGGTTGGCGCTCGAGAAAAAATACACTTCACTGGTTCTCTCCCCGTCATCGTTGGTGGAAAGCACCCCCAAGCTGCCACCTCATTGGACAGTGATCCATATCACGCTAACGCCAGATAAATCGAGCATGTTCGTCAGTCGTCTGCACGCTTCGCAACCACTTTTGTTTTGTGTCCCTCTCCGGGGAAGACGAGATACAGAGGACGACGACGAGTCGCGGCTAACGCTAGAGGACGCGTTGCACGAGCTGCGGGAGATCGTGCGGTTGAGTGACGAAGGGACGCGTCGGGCTGTACACATTCGCAATGACGACCCTCAAGCCAGAGCGGGATGGTGGGCTGAACGAACTGCGCTAGATAAGCGATTGCAATCGCTCTTGGAGAATATTGAATTTTGCTGGTTGGGGGCGTTCAAGGTGGGTGTCTTTGCGTGGGGATCGTGCAGGTCATGACAGGCATGATTTCCTAGACTGTTTTGAGTCCACCCACGAGGCTGTCAAATGAGCTTGTCGAGGACTTGAGGACACGAGTGGAAAAGGTATTCAAACGAAGTCTTCCCCGGGACAAGAAGAAGACGAAGCTTCGGCTCGACGATGTGCTTTTGGCATGTTTTTCGAACCTGTCGTCGAAATGCCGGGACGAAGAACTGGAGGATCTGGTGTACTTCGTCCTCGACCTCTATCAGTTCCACGGTGTGCCCATTGCTATTTCCGAGGTGGACATGGACCAGGTCACGGTCGATCTACGTACAGCCCTTGAAGAACACACTGCTGCGAGAAAGAGAGTCAAGGTGATGCCTATGGAGGACGGCCATACCTTTTTGGTGCTAGATCGGAGCCTGCAGAGCATACCATGGGAGAGTCTGCCAGTACTGCGAGGACAGAGCGTCAGCCGGATACCGAGCTTGGAGTTTTTACTCGATAGGGTACGTCTGGCGGCGATGGAGAGAGGGGGGACAGGGGACGAGGTGGCCGATCGGATACGGGTGGATACACGCAAGACATACTACGTGCTAAATCCTAGTGGCGATCTCAAAGGGACAGAAGGACGGTTCTCGTCGTGGCTCAAGGAGATGCACGGGGTTGGTTGGCAAGGTGTCACGGGGCGTGCGCCGAGCGAACAGGAGCTGCTAAATGCACTATCGCGAAAAGATCTTGTCATGTAAGTGCCAGCAATGCTTTCATGCCGATCTCATGTTGGTGTTTAGTTACTTTGGGCATGGTGGGGGCGAGCAGTACGCGCGGTCGCACAAAATCAGGCATTTGCAAAGGTGCGCGGCGACTATGCTCTGGGGATGTTCCTCAGGTACGTTGCGAGAGATGGGGGAGTTTGATAGGATCGGCACGCCGTATAATTATATGATTGCAGGATGGTGAGTATGGTACGATTGATAGGCGTGTAGTGAACTGATTTGGAATGGCAGCCCGACGCTGGTGGCGAACTTGTGGGACGTGACGGATCGGGACATTGACAAGTTCACGCAGGGGGTATTTGATCAGCTGAGACTGGGTCGCGAGACTGTGGGTCAGGGCGGGGCGGCGACGTCGGTGGTAACTGCCGTTGCGCGGTCGCGGGAGGTGTGCAAGCTCAGGTATTTGACCGGGGCAGCGCCGGTGGTATACGGGATACCATTTTATCTATAATGTACTAGATACAAGACATTGGGGACAGGGTAGAAAATCTCCCAAACCAGACGAGGTGTTGTTCGAAACGCCCGATCTACGTGAGTGATCCCTTGATCATACACAATTGATAACGAAGTCTCATGGAGCAAAATAGCATTCATCAATCCCGCACAGCTCTCTCAAGCGCACAGGAGAGTTCTCATAGACAAAGACAATCGTGGAAGCACCGTTACAAAATGCTAGGGCACGCATCTATCAGAGTAGTGTAGATAAAAAAGAGTACCTAACAATGAAGACTTGAGTATCGAGAGCAAAAACTTGTGCTCAGAGTGTCGGATGGTCTTGATGATGAACCGGTAGTCGCGCGAGAAATAGAAAAACGAGCCCGACTTGCCCGGGGACCCCAACTCTGAGAGGATGTATTTCGCAG
>JBBPKJ010000799.1:0-16550 GCA_038089195.1 Brasilioporus rufonigricans | reverse complement strand
ACAGAAGCTTGATGGGGTTTGAAAGACTTGATACGCTCCCCAGCGAGATTGAACACGTGGACGATGCCGGTATGGGTTCCGAGAGCCTGGGATTATGAGACCACAATGTAACCCAGTACAATGACCGATATTGAGATAGGGGACATACCAAACATTTGTTGGAGACTGCAAGAGCAGAAGCCGAGTCCTTCTTGAGCAGATCGCTGACCGCGCCGCCCATTCTTTCATATTTGAGGGAGGGTTCTTCCTCTTCTTCGTCTTCGTCTCCGTCTCCGTCTTCTTCGTAGTCCTCTTCTTCATCCTCTTCCTCACCACCGTCGTTATCATGGTCCTCCCCCACCCCCACATCCAACGACTCTTCTTTGGTATCGTCTTCCGATTCCGCTTCGTCGTCGGCAGAATCTCCTTCGCTTTCATCTTCCTCACTTTGCTGTCTCGCGTTCCCGTTGCCATTCGTCGGACTATCCTCGGTACCGTTGCCCGGTGCGGCACGTGAGTCCACCAGCTTCTCTGTGACTGGCTGCGGTGAATGGACGGCGGGGGCTTCGTCAGCATTAACAACCAATGCGGGCATTTCGAATATCCAGTGAGAACGCAGTCTAGCAGGACGAGGACATGCAGGATTGTCGGAAACTAGGGCGCATGGGCGGTCGGGTCTGGGGACAACTCTGCCGTTAGGTGTTTGACGTTGTTGACGTCAACCCCCTACCGCACCAGCGGCCCGAACAATGCCAACTGGCGTACTGCGTTCAAGTGCTCAAACCCCACTGGTTCAGGGCCCTGTACTTTTCTCTTGGTAAGAAGTGTCCCCGTCTGAATGTCAGCTCTTCCTCCTTCAAGATTTGTCGCGTGGACCACCACGGTGCATAGCGACGACTTGAAACACGTTGGATTGTCAAGTACATTGCCAGCTACAGCTGAGACTTAGTTTGTCTCAAAGAGATTGTACCTCATCTCCAGGATTGTTGGTCTGGATCCTCCTTGGTTCCGTACTTGTCCCTATTGAGGTCAGAAATCACGATGTTAGTCCACCACAACTTTTGGTCGCGCCTATTCCGACTTGTACATCATGATGTCTGGATTTCAGTCGAGAAAAGAAATTTATAACTACCCGCACGCGCAGGTTCGGGGACGGTACGTGTTTTACAAATCATTCTCTCCTCTGTTCCACCTACAATCTCACAACCGACCACTGCAACTGCCAGAATGCTAATCCGACTCCCTTCTCTACAAACTCCAGGGTTGCATCTACTCTCACCTTTCCTTTGGCAAAGACTTCACCGTCCCACATGGTAACCCAAGTCTCCGGAGAATGGCAAAACATGTGTGCTGCTCTGCCTGCGTACTCCGCATGCAAGAGTCCTTTCTGTAAATTGGAGCCATGGAGGCCAAATATCACCGACCCGGGTGAGGGGGATAGCAGACCTGCTAATGCCCTGGCAAGGTGCAGTTGGTTTTCTTCCGAAAACAAGTGGAAAACGTTTCCTGCATAGATCGCCGCACAATGGCCAGCCAGTGGATTCAACGAAGTCAGTGCGGATAGATCTGGTCTCTCTGTCTGTGGAGGTCCATCAAGCGATGGTAAAATTCGTAACATCTCCGGCTTCAACAGGTCACCAGGGACGAAATTGATCGGGTAGGAGGCAGGTGTTGTCTTGAAAAGCTCATGCCCTAGATCAAAAAACGCTGATATCTGGGTCAGTCGTGACTATCTGGGTGTTGTTACGTCTCTTCTTACCTTGTTGCAAGTCATTGGTGACGATGTTCCTAAGTGGGTAACCGTCTGCCACGGCTCTCCTCGCATCTACGCCGACTGATGCAAACCACCGTGCGAACCCGCCCTACCTTCAATATGAATGTCGACGGTCAAGATGGATAAGCTTACAACAGGCTCCGATGTCCAAGAGGATGCCATCCGGACGCTCTCGGCCTAACTTGAGGACACTATCATACATTGGTAGGATTGCGATTTCATGCCTGGAGGCAGTAGATCAGCAGGTGCATAGCTGGCGTGAATGTCGACCACGAAACTCACTCAAGGAAAGTGAAGAGCTGTATGCAAGGGTATGGAAAAACCTGTAATGGGTTCATTCTCTGTGTTCGGCAAGTACTGACACAATGACCTTGTACGCCTTTTCTTGCACTTCCAGGATGTGGTTCTTGAGCATTTCATCGTCGTCGATTCCTGTCTGTGCTTTGAAGTAAGTCGTCTGCTCTGGAGATAGTTTGTAGTAGTGGGAGAGTGGGAGAGGATCAAGTATCGCAGTGACCGTTACTTTGAGGTCTCCAGCCCCACGACCATCTCCAGGGAGTATCGGTTTGTCCATTGTGGTACGAGTCATCAGTCTGTGTCCCGTCTTTATCATACTCGTCAGGCTTTTACATAACAAGCCGACCTAGCTATCTATGGGCACATGCCGACAGTAACGGCCGGTATGTCATTCCATGTTTTTAATCCCATCATGAGATGTATGCCATTAATAGGTGGTTTGCGACAAAGTCTGTCCCGTTGAACAGCTTCCCATCGCGAAATGGTCTAATAATTATACGGGTACTTTCGCGACCTTGGAAGCACGGCAAACCTTGCCTGTTAGAGTCAAGTACAACCTAATCACCAACCATTGCCACCGGTGACATGTCAGTCCAGTTGACGTTCGACACCGACTCGAATCAATCAAGTTGAATCACCCTGGGCTAAGATGTTCGAGTGCCAGCTCATTCTAGTCAATCACAGCAGCAAGAATATCGAATATCCTACTGAAAAACACGCACACGGCTGTTCTCGGGATTTAGGGGTTTAATTGGGTTGACGTGTTGATAGCGTAGTGTCACGGAGGTCCTTGGGCCGAAATGGTCATCGATGATGTAAGCAAGCCGAATACGGCAACTCACCCGTCCATACTCAGAACAAGAGCAGAAAAAATCTATATGGATCAGAGCAGGAGAATAAGAACGAGTCCCGACTTTGCTCCCCCACCATGTTTTTCGTGTGGACCTTCTTAAAGTCTATTTTCGTTATTCTCGACGCTCTCGACAATCTCACTTGTTTTCCACGACTCGTTCATAAACCCGAGCGCCGTAAAGGCATGCAGTCCGTCAACCAACTTGTCCGGGGATGCACACGTAACGAGTCAAAATTTTGGAAGAACAAAACAAGCGTCAATAACGCGTCTCGACACGAAATAAATCGCGCGATGATCGGCCGTTTTCGTTCCTTTCTGCTCTTTGCTGCAGGTTGATTTCTGGTCGCCATGGTTGCTCGAGTCCAACGTCCTGCCCCAGCATTCAAGGCGACCGCCGTCGTCGAGGGTATGTTCAAAGACATCTCTCTCGCGGATTACCTCGGACAATGGTACGTCTCGCGCGTTCGACCGAGGGGCTCGGCTTCATCTTTTTTTCTCGTAGGGTCGTTCTCTTCTTTTACCCAATGCAAGTCCCCCAAACGGAATGGCCGTTGCAGTAAACTGAACTGCTTTACCGCAGGGACTTTACGTTCGTTTGCCCCACAGAGATTCTTGCATTCAATGACGCTCTTCCTCGGTTCAAGGAATTAGGCGCCGTCGTCCTCGGTCAGTGGTACTCTTGACGCAGGGACGGTGGTTGCTCATGCTTCGTAGGCGTCTCGACTGATTCCCAGTACTCGCACTTTGCCTGGGCTCAACAGCCGAGGAAACTAGGCGGTCTCGGTCCTGAATTGAGTCTCCCTCTAGTTGCCGACAGGAACATGGAAATCTCGCGTGACTACGATGTTCTCATCGAGGAACAGGGTATCTCGCTCCGAGGTCTTTTCATCATCGATCCAAAGGGCATCGTCAGGTATGCGACGACGGTGTCGTTTGGATTCGTCGGACGTTCAGGGGCTCATCGCGTGGTTGTAGGCAAATCACGATCAATGACTTGCCAGTCGGTCGTTCCGTCGACGAAACCATTCGTCTGTTGCAGGCGTTCCAATTTACGGTTCGTTTGATTTCGTGCGTGGAATCGCTCCTGATCAAGGGTTATAGGACAAGCATGGGGAGGTCTGCCCCATTGGCTGGACTGAGGGTAGCAGGACGATCAAGGCTGACCCCAAGGGATCTCTGGACTACTTCGCCACGGCCAACGAAGACGTTGAGATGCAGAACGGTTCTTCCAAAAAGAGAGCACGCAAGGACTAGACACATCGGACTACTGATCATTAGAACTGCAACTCATAGATCGCAATGTGTTGGAAGTACATGTTAACATATATACACCTAGTCGTGAGTGAAAAAGCGTGCGATGCATCCATCAGACGTGTTCGGGTGTGCACCCAGAGATCTTTCCCTCCATTCAGCTGGGCATGGGGAGATGACAATGATTAAAGACCTACAGATACACCGCTAACACAGGCACTCTCGCAAGTCATCTTATACTTAAGTAAATGATCACGGATACTTCAACCAACGCAAGTACTGTACACGACGAGACAAAGCGAGACAACAAGCCAAGCAAAACACAGCACAAATTGCCCATCTACCTGAAAGAAAACACAACACCACGCGAGCGGCTTGTCCAGATACCCCCACCTCCCAACCTAATGCCTCCTCGCACTCCCCCAACTCTCCTCACTGCCAGCCTCGCTCCCGCCTTCCAGTCCGGGCTCAGCAACGAGCACCTCGCTCCCCTCGCTCCCGTCCCCGTGCTCAGAAGGGTTTCCTCTGGCATCGTGTGTTAGATGCTCAAAGTCGAGGAATGGATTGTTAGCTCTATCCTGTACAGGCTCCGTTCCTCCGCCTGGCGTGACAGGCGATATACTCCAATCGCTGTCATCGCTAGCGATCGACAAGAACTCGTCTCCTTCGGACTCGGACACAGCACGGCTGATAGGCATCGGAGAAAGGAAAGAGGCGTAAGATAGAGCTGGAGACATCGCGGAGTGTGTTGAAGATCGAGATAGCAGACGTGGACTCGACAACTCAGGAGGTAGCTGGAGCATGGGTAGAGAAGAATGTGTCTGGGGAAGAGGGTGCACCACAACCTCTGGACTGCCACTGCGGGGCGATGGAGGTATTGAAATGATACCGACAGAAGATGTGGGAGGGGAAATGATTACAGGGGGTGTGGGAGGAGCCGGATACCGTTCCGAAAGGGAAGAAATGGTCGATCCGTTTATTCCAGGGACCGAGTTCGCCAATGTGAAACTAGTCGTGGAAGTACGCGTATGATCATCTTCGTCGCTACCGTCATCGGATCCACTCATTACCACTTCATTCGCGAGTGCGCTGGGTCTCCTGAGTACCCCAGAACCTCCAAGTGTCTGGATTAAACTTGTGGAATTGATGCTAGAAGAGAGGGTTCCCTTTGAATCAGCGGCTGAGCTAGACGAAGATCCCATCACCCTCGTGATAGGGGAAAACGGCCTTTGTCCGTACATCTCTGCGCCCGAACGTGGCGTGTCTGGGAGAAGGGGTCCAAATGGTGAATCATCAGCCATGACTTGGTAAGTTGGAGTGAATGGCAACGGTCGAGGAACACCCTCGGTTGCGGGCGAGCGACGGTCGGTGATAGGAATTGCAAGGGGAGACGGGGAAGTAGTGCCAACATTGGTGGGTGGACGGGGTGTCTGAACAGCCGATCCAGGGGATGACGCCCTCGGAGACACCACTGGTATTTCGCGGACAGGGGACTGCGGGGACTGCGGAGCGATGAATAGTGTGGTAACATCTCCTTGCGTCGTCGTTGACTGAGACTCGGATCGGAAGCGACGAGTTGGTGTCTGAGGCAGGGACACGGTGCTAGGCGTGATTGGGGAAGAAACATTTGATATTACGTGTGTCGATGCGAGCGGGGTGTGCGTAAGGGATGCAAATGACTGTGAAAATTGGCCTGAGGACGGCAAGACAGAAAAGGCCTCACTGGTACTCACCTCATCTAGGGTGGTGCTCATGCTGTCGAGGCCATCAAAGTCGTTCCTAAGTCGATTCGTTCTTCGTTTTCTAAGACCATCTGTCCTTGCCTGGCTTCTGAGTACCTCATTCCGCCATTCGTCTACTTCCCTCGAAGCGAGCGCCTCTAGCTCGAACTCATCCACAGGGAAATCGTTTGGCTGAAGTACTCTGTCACTCTCATCATAATCTCTCTGGCGATCATCATCAATGGACGACACGGAAGAAGGAGGAGAATGACAACGGCGGGAGGTCCTGACTGGAACGGCGCTAGCACGTCTTCTGCGTGTCGCGCGTCTGCGCTCGAGAAAATCTTCAGCCCATGCTTCAAATGTCGGGGCTATATGCGGTTCGTAGACAAACTGGGGGGTAAAGAAACATGGATAAGGGGATAGATGAGGGGCGTGTGAGGGCACGTGTTTCTGTGTTGGGCGTAGAGCGGACACGGACGTACCTCTTTAAACGCAAACACGGCTGCCACACCGACGATAGCTGCGACAACGTATACAACTGCTGGTGGAGGCATGACTGTCCGTCCAAGCTAGAGTAGATCCAGTGAACAGGTCTCGTGCGCAGCGCCTCGGTACAGCACGATGAGTGAAGATTTGCAGATGTGTTCGATGATGGTTTCTACAGAGTAGGAAAGTAACCCAATTGGCTGCACACGCAGATGGCGTTGGATGATCTGTGAGTGGGTGGTCACTGGGCAGTTCAAGCCAAGCTCAGGCTCGAGAGTGGGCGCCAGGAGGTTCAGGCTCGGCAAGGCCTTCCGTAATTGGCCATCACCCCTTTTTACGCATCATACAATCCGGAAATATCCGCGCCGGGTGTCCGGATCTCCTCCGAGTCCAACCCTTCTAGTCCCTACTTGCCAAAATAGCTTGGAGGTGCAGTCTTTTCCGGCGTTGGTTGACTCATCCGCCTCTCATGTATCTCAGGAAGATTATATTTAGAAGATGCGACGTTACAACGGACTCTGCTTGGGTGTTGTCAAGTAGATCATACGGGTCGCTACTCTCAAGGCTTGTTCCGGGACGCATTTCCTGTATGCATGGTACTCGCTGGTCATGCTACATCGCTTTCCATAGTTGACCCATATCGTGATGCCAGGTATCATAACGCATCATGTCTGGCTTCCAGTCGAGCTTCAGCTTCAGCTGGATTCGTACACACCAGTGCCTGTTGGTTCGAAGACATTCCCGTATGCGTCTCACGGTGACCGTTTCAGCATTTTCAAATCAGCGTAGACAAAAGGGCGAACCCTGGGAGGTAGCGGCACGATACCTCATCTTGTCTTTTCCCTCTCTACCACGTCGATTGGGTCCAACTATGACGTTGCGGGTCATGACAACCGACGTCACCTCTTGGCTTTGTTTGCTATCATTGCACTTATGGCTAGTCGCAGCGCAAAGTGTTGCCTCGCAGGCCTACACGCCAGTGGCAGGACCCTGCCCTCAGGGTTTCACGCTCGTTCGCATGGCTGGCTCGCCTGGAAATCAATCCCTCTTCGCCCCCGAAGCAGCATATGTCCAAGCTCGTCAATCGCAAGTTATCCCGCAAGCTTGGAAGACTTACCTTGCGAACGTTGAGGCTACCAAGGTCGCTCTGCCTTCGTACGTGTCCAGCATCCTGAATGGGTCCAGTTCGCAAACCCCCAACTTTGGGATTGCAACGAGTGGAGGAGGTTATCGGGCCGCTATATTTGGTGCAGGCGTGCTGAATGCGTTGGACGGCAGGAACGCGTCCTCAAACAGTGCTGGCGTAGGGGGACTACTTCAAGCGGCAACTTACTTGTCGGGATTATCAGGAGGATCGTGGCTTTTGACATCCCTTGTACAAGCCAATTTCCCAACAATCCAGGAGCTCATCTTTGGATACCCTAACCCTACCGTCGCTGACAACTCGTGTGGCAGATGGAACGCTAACTACAGTATCTATACGCCCAGTTCCGATCCCATCGTTAATACAGGGTACCTTACCGATGGAACTGCAGGGAAAGTATGGTGCTGGATACCCCGTGACGCTTGCAGACCTTTGGGCACGTGGGTTGGCGAGGTATTTTGTCAACGGGACGTTCTCGTCCAATTTATACGATGAATCTTATACTCATGGTGCGGGGATTCTGTGGTCATCAGTCGCTGAGACGTGAGTACCAGTGGACAGGGGAATTCACAATGTACTGATATACGAATGTCAGAGAATCCTTCAGCTCATACACAATTCCTTTCCCAATCGTTGTGTCAGGCCTCTCTGAACCAGATCAGAATGCGTCGAATGTTATACATGGGGATTACATTCCACTCTCAAATCCCATCTTTGAGTTCAACGTCTGTCAGTGTAACTCGTCTGTTCGTTACCCTCCATACTAACGTGAAACATAGTCGAGATTGGGTCGTTTGACCCCATGTTGGCTGCGTTTGCGCCAACGAAGTACCTGGGCACGACGAATAACAGTGTTTGCATCACGAACTACGACCAGTCATCCATCGTGGCCGGATCCTCGTCCGAGCTGTATAATGCGTTGAACGTTACAGTAAGTTCACCATTCAGGTTTGTTGTACACTCACTCAGGAGCTTTAGAATACGTTAAACTCTACCCTCAGCACTGAGCTTTTCCTGCTAAACTCTCTTCTACCCGAGTCAGGCATCGAACTGGATGCTGCATTATGGCCGAATCCATTTTATGGCATCGCACCAGAGACGTTCATATCGTCCAATCAGCAGGATCTCACGCTTGTGGACGGTGGAGAGGATGGAGAAACCATTCCATTGCAACCATTGCTCGTCAAAGCTCGTGGACTGCACACCATCTTGGCAATTGATGCTGTGAGTGAGTTGTCAGTTTCGTTGTGGCTAGATCTTGACACCACAGGAGTCAACAATTTCGTAAATGGGAGCACGTTGATCGTGAGCGCCGTTTTATGCGTTGGTTATGAGGAATGACGTGTGACTAGGCTACACAAAATCGAACTACGTTGCTTTCGTCAGCGTACTCGTTCCCTCCTGTGCCAACATCTGTTGAGGGATTCACTGCACAGAACCTCAGCACTCGGCCAACGTTCTTTGGATGCGATACGACGAGCGCCAATGAAACCACACCTCTTGTGATATATCTCGCGAATGGCGGTCCTCCGAACAATGGTGAAGCACCCGTCACTAATACATCTACTGTCCAGGCCACCTATGACCCTTCGGAAATTCAGTCGATGCTCGACCAGACTTTTATCATCGTTACCCAAGGTTATCCTGCAAACTCAAGCGTGACAACCGATCCCGAATGGCCGGCTTGTCTGTTGGTCCGGCAGTACACGCACCCAGAGTTCTAACGGCAAGGAGACCGTCATGTTCCACGCGTGAGATTGTTTTTGGTTTTGGCCGTGGGGGTCGGCGTTTGGGCATCGCTTTGATTTTGTGATAGTGTCAGTAGAAACGCTGATGCATCGTTTTGCGAGGGAGAGAGAACGCATGATCACTCGTGCTGTTCTTCGACGCATGGTGTTATTACGAAATCTTGCATACAGATAATTTGGACAATGGACAAATATAGGCCACGAGGCGATTAAGAACGCTCGTGTATTTGTGAACTGCGGTGGGAAGCCAATTATCCCATCAGCCAGTGTTTGTCCTGGGGGACTATGAACTCGGGATTTGTCGTCAAGTATAGGTACGACCGAGTCTTTCCTGAGCACCGGCCAACATCGCTGAATAATGGGGTTCATTCGGTTGCAGCGGATCATTGTCCAATCACACTACAGCGCCTAAAGGAATCATCATTGGTCACTGTGGCGCTTCTTTCCACCCACCAGGATTCCAGCTCCAAAACACGCGTTATAGAATTACTGTAGGGCATAGTCTACCGTGCGTGTGTGACGTCAATTTGCATAAAACCACATCTAAGTGATCTAACTTGTCGACAAAATGGAAGGTGCGTGTTACTGTATCACTAACCCACACTCTCAAAGTAGACTCTCACGCTCGTATCATTTGACCATGCCCCATGTGCGCAACATGCTGCCCGCTTTATTACCCACTAACTTGAATAGGTATCATGTTCATGTGCGTGTTTCATGCGATGCTTCTCTATGAGTTCTACTGGCAGGTGCAGTCCGCATGTCCATATCAACGCGGACAAAAGGGTGGGTCAGGAGAAGAAGCACCATAACCCCTCCTTTCTCTTTCGTCTCCCCGCCCTCTTGACAGAGCTTGATCATGATATCGTCGATCATGAAAGCCGCCATTACTACCTGGATTTTCTTGTTATCATTGGCTATATGGCTGGCCTCAGGGCAAGGTATTGCTTCGCAGGCATACACACCGGTAGCAGGGCCCTGTCCGGCAGGCTTCACCCTCGTTCGCATGGCGGGTCCACCAGGAAGTCAATCCCTCTCCTCTTCCGAAGCGGCTTATGTCCAATCTCGGCGATCGCAAGTCATCCCGCAAGCCTGGAAAACATACCTTGCAAACGTCGAGGCTACAAAAACCCCTCTCCCGACGTATGTGTCTAACATCCTGAACGGATCCAGCCCAAATACCCCAAACTTCGGGATTGCAACAAGTGGAGGAGGTTACCGAGCTGCGATATTTGGTGCGGGCGTGTTGAACGCATTGGACGGGAGGAACGCGTCTTCAAACAGTCTCGGGTTGGGAGGATTACTTCAAGCGGCAACATACGCAGCAGGACTGTCTGGGGGATCGTGGTTTTTGACGTCCCTCGTACAGGCCAACTTTCCAACAATTCAGCAGCTCATCTTTGGATACCCTCACTCTGCCGCGGCTAACAACTCGTGGGGAGGATGGAATGCTAACTACAGCGTCTCTGTTCCCAGTAACAATCCTATCACAGATACCGAGTACTACACTTATCTGGTTAAAGAACTCAAGGGAAAATATGACGCTGGTTACACTGTGACGTTCGCCGACTATTGGTCGCGTGCGTTGGCGAGACACTTCGTCAATGGGACGTTCCCGTCGAATTTCTACGATGAGTCCTACACTCATGGTGCGGGGATTCTGTGGTCGTCAATCGCAGAAACGTGAGTACTGATAGACAGGTGAAATAGTACTATACTAACAAGTGGTTGTTAGTGAATTGTTCACTTCATACACGATTCCTTTTCCAATTGTCGTGTCAGACCTCTCTGCACCAGGTCAAGATACGTCGGACGTTTTGTCTGGTGATTTCATACCGCTCTCTAATCCCCTCTTTGAGTTCAATGTTTGTTAGTATGACCAGTCTTTTCATTGGTCTTGACGCTAACAAGAAACATAGTCGAGATGGGTTCGTTTGACCCTATGTTGTCCGCGTTCACACCAACGAAGTACTTGGGCACGACGAATAACAGCATCTGTATTACGAACTATGACCAGTCAGTGCTGGTGGCTGGAACCTCATCTGAGCTGTTCAGCACACAAAACCTCAGTGTAGGTTCACCGTTTAGTGTTGCTCGTTCACCGACTGACGAACTTGGAGTCTACCTATGGCCCTGAGATTTCCTTGATAAACTCGTTCCTCCCAGAGCAAGGTATCGAGCTTGATGTTGCATCGTGGCCGAATCCATTTTACGGCGTCGCACCGCAGACTTTCATATCGTCCAACCAGACGTTTCTGAGGCTTGTGGATGGTGGTGAGAATGGAGAAAACGTTCCACTACAACCCTTACTTGTCAAAGCGCGTGGCCTGGATACTATCCTGGTAATTGATGCTGTGAGTGAGGCGCTAGTCTTGCTTTCGTTAGTGGCTTGACATTCCACAGACCTCGGATGTCAAGAATTTTGCTGATGGGAGTGCGTTGATCGTGAGTCGCCACTTCATGCATGGGTTATTGCTGATGACAACTTACTAGGCTACGCAAGATCGCATCGCGTCACTTTCGTCAGCGTACTCGTTCCCCCCTGTGCCGACCTCTCTCGGGGAGTTCGCTGCACAGAACCTCAGCACGAGGCCAACGTTCTTTGGATGCAACACGACAAGCGCAAACGAAACTACACCTCTCATGATATACATCGCAAATGGCGGTCCTCCTCACAACGGCGCAGTGCCAGTCACTAACAAGCCTACCCTTCAACTTACTTACAGCTCTTCAGAAATTCAAGCGATGCTCGACCAGACTTTCGTCATTGCCACACAGGGCTACCCTCCAAACTCGAGTGTGACGACTGACCCTGAATGGCCCGCTTGCCTTGCATGCGCAGTCGTCGATCGTGCACGACAAAGAACAGGCGAGACGAGGAGCGGGGTCTGCGAAAGTTGTTTCACGCGATATTGTTGGTCTGGGAGTACGCTTAGCGTCTCTCTGAATTCTGGTGGCAGAAAGACCGTCCATGGTCCACACGCGAGGTGGTTCTTGACTTTGGCGGTGGCGGTTGGCGTTTGGTCGTTGGTTTGATGTGATGATACTAGCGTTGGGGAGTGCACGGCTGATTCGCCTTGTTTGTCGCTGGCATGTATCTGTGTCGCTCCGTTCAAGGATTCCGATGACATTATTCAAGATTTCGGGGATAGATAACTTACCAATAGACGGATGTATTTACAGTAACTTCTGCGTAGTGATTGGTGACAACCGGGACATCGTATATGACTGCATGTACGGGAGCCAGATACGAGATAGTGTAGCTAGTACTAGTGAAAGGCTTGGTCGTCGCGCGTAACCTGCTAAGATGTATTATGCGATGAGAATATGAATTAGTTCGGCAGGGGATATCCCAAAGTCATGGATTGATAGACTTCAACTTGAAGTTTTTTACATTGTGAGCCGAATCGCCAGAGGATAAGAGAAAGGCAATGAAAGCATTTAGAGACACCGCGAGTATGCGCCGTGCAAGATCTGGTGTAGGTGATGCATCGCGACCGTCGGATGTCCTCGTACCATGCTGCTTAAAAAGGTTCTCGATCGCGTAGCGTGAGACTAGATTTGAAGCAAATTAGCACTTTGCACAGACTTCCACATTGTCGATCACTCTGATCAGTAATGTCCGCAGGGAGAGTATCCGTTCCGGCGGTGGAGAGCTAGGCCATCATATAATTTGACGATGTCTGACACGCACGACGAGAAGCTACGAAAGAGAAATCCCATTTCTAGAAGAACTTGAGGAGCTTTAGATGGTTCTGAATCAACAACCTCATGAGAGAACGAGTTGGTCTTTCAACCGATGTTGATATCACGTATCATATTAATTCGATGCCCAAACACCGACCGCCACGGCCAAAGCCAGAACCCATCTCACGCATGGAACACTGACGGTCTCCTTGCCGTTAGAACTCTGGGTGAGGGTACTCCCAGGCCAACAGTATCGTGAAAAACAACTCTTACAGACCCCACTCCTCGTCACCCCTGCTCTCTGTCGTGCGCGGTCGACGATTGCGCAGGCAAGGCAAGCCGGCCATTCTGGATCAATTGTCACGCTCGAGTTTGCAGGATAACCTTGGGTAGCGATGATAAAAGTCTGGTCGAGCATCGACTGAATTTCTGAAGAGTCATAGGCGGCCTGGAAAGTAGATGTATTAGTGACAGGTGGTTCGCCATTGTGAGGAGGACCGCCATTCGCGAGATATATCACGAGAGGTGTGGTTTCATTGTTGCTCGTCGTGTCGCATCCAAAGAACGTTGGCCGAGTGCTGAGGTTCTGTGCAGTGAATTCCTCAACAGATGTTGGCACAGGAGGGAATGAGTACGCTGACGAAAGCAACGTAGTTCGATTTTGTGTAGCCTGGTTACTCGTCATTTCTCACAACTAACGCATCAAATCGCGACTCACGATCAACGAGCTCCCAGCTGCGAAATTATTGACCTCTCCATTCTGTGAAGTGTCAAGATCTAGCCATAACGAGACTGATACTTCACTCACAACATCAATTGCCAAGATCGTATCCAGTCCACGAGCTTTGACGAGCAAGGGTTGCAATGCAATGATTTCTCCACCCTCTGCACCGTCCACAAGCGTGAGATCCTGCTGATTGGACGATATGAACGTCTCTGGTGAAATCCCATAAAATGGATTCGGCCATAATGCAGCATCGAGTTCGATGCCTGACTCGGGCAGGAGAGAATTTAGCAGGGAAAGCTCAGGACCGAAGCTAGACTTTAGAGTATTCTAAAGCTCCTGAGCGAGTGCACAACAAACCTGAATGGTGAACCTACTGTAAGGTTCAACGCATTAAACAGCTCGGACGAGGACCCGGCCACGAGGGATGACTGGTCGTAGTTCGTGATGCAGACACTGTTATTCGTCGTGCCCATGTACTTTGTCGGTGCGAACGCGGCCAACATGGGGTCAAACGAACCCATCTCGACTATGTTTCACGTTAGTATGGAGGGTAACGAACAGATTAGTTACACTGACAGACGTTGAACTCAAATATAGGGTTTGAAAGCGGAATGTAATTCCCAAGTATAAGATTCGAGGTATTTTGATCTGGTGCAGAGAGGTCTGATACGACGATTGGGAAAGGAATCGCGTGTGATGCAAAAGATTCTCTGATATCTATATATGAGTACATTATATTCACTCCTGTCCACTGGTACTCACGTCTCAGCGACTGATGACCACAGAATCCCCGCACCATGAGTATAGGATTCATCGTAGAAATTGGACGAGAATGTCCCGTTGACAAAATGCCTCGCCAACCCACGTGCCCAAAAGTCTGCCAGCGTCACGGGGTATCCAGCATGATACTTTCCCTGCAGTTCCTCGAACAGATCGGTAAGGTACTCCATATTAGTGATGGGATCGGAACTTGGCGCATAGATGCCGTAGTTGGCGTTCCATCCGCCCCACGAGTTGTCAGTAATGGAAGGATTAGAGTATCCGAAAATGAGCCCTTGCATTGTTGGGAAGTTAGCCTGTGCTAGGGATGTCACAAGCCACGCTCCCCCCGACACTCCTGCCGCGTACGTTGCCGCTTGAAGTAACCCCCCAAAGCCTGCCTTATTTGAAGACGCATTCCTGCCGTCCAACGCATTCAGCACGCCTGCACCAAATATAGCGGCCCGATAACCTCCTCCGCTCGTTGCGATTCCGAAATTAGGGGTGTGAGAGCTGGACCCGTTCAGGATGCTGGATACGTACGAAGGCAGCGTGACCTTGGTAGCCTCGACATTTGCAAGGTAAGTTTTCCAGGCCTGCGAGATGACTTGTGATTGGCGAGCTTGGATATAAGCTACTTCGTACGAGGAGAGGGATTGATTTCTAGGTGGGCCAGCCATGCGAGCAAGTGTGAAACCCTCCGGGCAGGCACCTGCCACCGGAGTGTACGCCTGCGAGGCGATATTCTGCGCGGCGACCAACCATACTGACAAAGATAACAGACATGGCCAGGTGGCAACGTTGATCATCATGTTTTGCAACAGCAGGCAGGAGGGTGAAGGGTAGCGGGGCCATACTCGCCTCAAGTCACCCTTTTATCTAGAAATGCTAAAGTGGCTTAGTGGTACACGTAACCTAGAAATGCCCACCTCTGAACCGCCTAATCAGGGAAGTCATTACCCGGTGTCATCTGCGCTTAAATGAAGGGTCTTTTAAAGTGTACTGCCTCTGGTGTGATGGTATTCTGCAACAAGTTGCGAGTGATATCTCCGTTGGTCGAACGCGCTGTCCCTGCAACTCGAAGTCCTCGGAGGGACAGCGATGTGCATTAACAACCTATTTCTACTCGTGGAAGTTCGTCAACGTCTTGGCAAAAAGCCTAGATGCCATCGCGCCGTAAAGGCAAGGAATCAGAGCAAAGACGGGAAAGTAAGAAAGTGAGCAGGCGTTAAAGGAAGACAGATCAAAACCGGAATGATCCCCAAAGTATCGTTGTCGATGTTGTGATTGATTTGCGAGTGGTTGGCCACACTACGTGATGGGGCATTGAAACGAAGGTCCGTTGGTATGCTTCTGTCAGTTGCTTCAAGGTTAGCAGGGACATCGAGCACCAAGTACGTTGACAATAACGTTAAGAAATTTGACACAACTGACAGAAACTCGGACAGCCGCATCGAAGATGACAGCTCCTACCGAACCCCGGTCGCTTTTCTTATTGTAGAGTGCCACCGGCAGCGACGAACTGCCACTCTGAAGTAAGTACACAGCTCCATGATCACGTTCTCACACTTTCGTCCGAGAACATCGACTCTCCGGTGGCATGAGGTCAGTGCCACGGTGTGATGTGGGGCGAAAGCCCGAAGCACGGCTGCATGGGGGCGAGGCCCGGGCGCACTCCTGACGTCAGGATCGCGAGGTGGCAGTCAGAGCTCGCAGTGGCGCCACCTCGCTTTCTCGTGCACAGACTCTGCTCTAGGGAGTCACGTGCCGCGACTGCCCAGATCGGCCAAGTCAGCTTACATGGAACAAGAGTATTCGAGGCTACATAGTAGAATAGGAGAAAAGGAACGATTCATGACGGACTGCTCCACCACCATCTCTCTCGTGCGAGCTACCATGTCTAAGTCCGCCGTTCTCGACGCCTTCGACAATTCCACTTCTATCATTATTTCTCACGCCTCCGAGTCGCTGATACCTTCAGACACTTCGTTACCGTTGAGCCGCCCTCTTGATCATCGCTCGAGCTGGAGCAAGCGTCTGAATCAGAATAATGCTCGATCAACACTCTGAAGATTTTCAGCAGCTTTGAGTTTTTTTTTGCTTCACTACTTTCTGGGTAAC
>JBBPKJ010000798.1:0-16566 GCA_038089195.1 Brasilioporus rufonigricans | reverse complement strand
AAACCCCTTCGGTGCAAGAGCAACTTGCATAGTCAGAGCTTGCCTCATCCAAACACTGTCTGTAAGATCCCCTGGCGAAGACGGCGATGGTACGCCTGCAAGAAACACGAGCGTGGCCGCAGATGCTTCATACCACTTGTACGCCATCGTGAGGGATTGGTTCAACACCGTGTTGATCGTCTTGTCAACACACGTGTCGCTCCACGCCCACCGATATCCGTCCTCGCGAACGACTCCACAAAACTTTTTCAATTTCTCATTTGACGGTGATGAATCCAGGTTCCAGATTGAGGTGACCGAATTGACATCCTGGAATGAAGCTTCCTTCTCTTCCAAGACGTCCGAGAACATGACATATTGGAAATATTTCGCCACCACTTGTAGGATCCGATCGTCGTCCAACCCCTCGGTCATGGAGGAAACTAGTTCCTTGAACTGGGACTCGGATTTAAATATATTCAGTCGCTCTGGTGCGTCGCACAAATGACCGCTGTTGACGTCGATGAGGACGGATGGGGATATCTTGAAGACCTCGCGCACAACACTCTCGATCGCGGTCTCCAACTGAGAAGGCGAAACATAGTCCTTTCCGAGTTCTGTGCAACTAAATCAACCCACGATCCCTGTTGTGGCCAGAATGCACTTACGACGGGTCTCTTGATTAAGGGACTCCTCGATGAGGGTGAACATACGGGTAAACGCATCAACTGCTTCGTCGAAGCGCTGCAGAGCGTGCAGTGCTGCGTGTCTTCTCTCGTATCCCCATGGATTCGAAGGGTCTGCTTTGATTGCCTAGGTCATAAAGTAGTTCAGTGGTGCTTAGACATCCTGCATAGAAAAGCTATACCTCATCTGCATCCTTTAACGCATCCTCCCACGACCCTAGCATTCCTCGAGCTCTGCTTCGTTTGACAAGGAGGCGTGCGGGATTCAATGGATCGAGGGTCAGTGCCCTAGAGTATTGTGGAATCGCCTCTTCGAGGTTCTCGGATTGCATTACTGCGTCGCCTTTGGCTTCAATCGGCTTGATACATTCTTGGAGATGTAGCTGGATTGTGAGAGCGAGCTTGTCAAAGTCCCATCCAAAGATCTTTCGAATACAGTTTGCGTCCCTGTACAGGGATTCGAAAAGTGACAGCTCACAAGAGAGATTACTACAAGGCCAAGACTCTTTTCAAATGGGACGGCTTCCCGCGCCCGGCTAAGCAATTGGATTGCTTGTTCGTTGTCTCCATCTCTCAACGACATGCCTCCGAGTAGGAGGAACATTTGAGCCTGTACAACACCTGATTAACCCTGCTTGCCAGTAAACCTAGTTTTACATACCCGAACAGTGACATACAGTGATTGGTCATCCACAATATCAATCAAATCGTCTAGGCGCGAAATAGCGTCGTCGCGCCTCCCGCATTCAAACAAAATGATTGTCTATGCAAAACGAATCAACACAAGAAGCGACGAGTATGATATGTACATACCTTGACCAATAAGAGGAGATTATGTTCAGTCGCGAGACCATCACTGAACACGAGGTCAAATGCGCGCAGGGCTGAATCATGTTCGCCATTGCAGACGCGGGCCATTGCACTGGCAATATAAGCAACGACGGACCGCCGAATTTTGATTGACTGGACGCGTAATGGTCAACGATGTGGCACGACAGATAAGCTCATATTACCTCCTTGGCGTCATCAGTGGCGATTTGCGGCTGTCCCAATCGTGCTCGTATCAAGGCACGATTAGCCAGTGTACATGCATGGTAAAAAGAATCAGAGGAGTGTACGAGCTCCCCCGTCAAGAGTTCTTCGACGCGACCCAAGTCGCCGTTGGTCCACGATTTGAATACCGCATCCGTGATGTACATAAGCGGTAACTGCAGCACTACAAAGGAAGGTTCAGGACAGACAAGTAGTTGGTAGTTTCATAAACTCACAAAGTGAGGCGAAAAAAGGTGTGTTGATCGTGCCCTGTCAGACCAATAAAGCGTACAAGTGAATAACTTACATTTAACGTGAAAAATGAGTGCGGAAGCATATCATGAAGATTGCGAAAGGTGATTCTTCCATTCTGATCGCCTGTCGCGATGCACTCGTCATTAGGTGAGAACGCAATACACAAGTTTTGGCCGGCATGGTTGACCGTATTCCCGATTTGCTGGTGAGTAGAAGTGTCCCAAAAGAACAGCAAATTGTATGAAGAGGCGACGATAAACCGGAGGTTATGTGATAGAGCGACAGAGCCCGGGGTAGAGCGACCACCAATTGACCATTCACCAAGTAAGGACCCTGAGGACGTATCGAAACGCTTGACTTGACAGCCCAAGGTGGCAAAAAGTTGACGGCCATCAGCCGACCAGGCGAGCGGTGTCCACGCCTTGGATGAGACCGGGATGTCCAACAGCTGTTGGCCGTTGTTACTGTTGTAGATGCAGATCAAGTCGCTATACCGGTCTTCTGAGGAATAATAGTACTGGCCCAGGTCCGAGTTTTCTCTGCGCGTAGCGGTCGCGATGCGATCGCCTTTCGGAGAGAAGCGCGCTGCCTCAACCGAGTCACGGCCCTGCTGAAGAGGCCCGACCAGCTTTTCTCCCGTAGTCACGCTCCAGATTGACGCGGTCTTGTTGAACCCACCCGCCGCCGCAAACATTGTCGAGTCTGAGGATATATCGATCGAAGATACCCCACCACCATAATCACCTTGAACGTCCAGGACTCTTGTTTCTGTCTGCACGTCCCATACCCACACGCTCTCCCTTCGGTCGCCTGGCGTGTATCTTGGAGGGCCGAGTATACACACCAACCATTTACAATCTGGCGACAGTGCAGCAGCATTGATTTTTCTCTGCGTGACTCGAATTGCTTGGCCAACCTCCTGCCCGTCGCTTATTCGCCATCTCCGAAGTTTCCCTTCATCGTCACCGCAGTGGCTGAATACCTCCTTTCCATCCCTGGCGAAGAAAACCGAAGATATTCGATGTTGGGTATCGATCTCAATAATTTTTGAACTGTCTGTAAGTCCACGGACGATTATTACAAGTGCTCACTAACCTCGATTAGTACCTACCTTGCTTTGTGGATTGCATACTCGACCACAACACGCAGGTATGGAGAAGAGAGTTTGTCACAGTGGGGATGCGTATCAAGGAACACGAGTCTGCCTGGCATTTTTAATGTATGCTACTTTCACTTTATCGATAACGATATGAATCAGCTCACAAAGTTCTGGGCACTCGTGCTCGCCCAGAAACGTTACGTTTGTACCTCCCACATCCTTCCGATAGACCTTCTCCCAGCACCGCATGCGCAGTCGTAGGAGAATACATAACAAAAGGCATAACCAACAGCAACAAAAGCAGAGACACTGATGGATCGCCACGTGGTACCTTCACAAAGATCCACAGGGCGTCATAAACTAGCGAACTTACCGCGAGTCAGGCACCGCTCTTAGGTTTCGTGTGTCTCGACGACATCAGGATATAGGTGCGCTATCGCAGCAGACGAGTGGAGAAGGATGACTCGTCCCGAATGAGAAAGATCGTCCAGCCGATGTACATACTTGACAAACCACAGTACGTTCAATTGAACACTGGTGTGTGAACAAAGAGGACAGGCAACCGCGAGTCCACGACAGGCTAGTTACTTGTGTCACAGGATATTGTGTATCCCGTGAGAGGGCCTAGCACGGTGGTGGTGCGGGCCGTAATATTGACGACAACTGTAGTGCGCGTCCCAGGAGAAAACGTGGCGAACAGACGAGTTTGGTGGACAGAATTGTTACCAGTTGTAATCTAGTAAACTAGATGATCCAAAGGCGAGAGAATAGCAATTACATACCTACTGTAATTGTCGAACACCAGTTGAACCCACCTCAACGATGCCATTCGGTGAAATCGTCTGTGGTGCTCCAGGAAGCGGCAAATCGACCTATTGCTATGGAAAACACCAACTATTTACCGCCCTCGAGCGTCCCATCTCCATCGTCAACCTTGACCCTGCCAACGACAACATCCCATATCCATGCGCCATTGACATCGCATCCCTCATTACCCTCCAAGACGTGATGGATGCCCACGGGTTAGGTCCCAACGGCGCCATGCTGTATTGCATGGAGTACCTTGAAGCAAATCTCGACTGGCTAGAGGCAAGATTAAACGAACTGGGACCGGACGCATATGTTCTCTTCGATATCCCCGGGCAGGTCGAGCTAGGAACAATCCACGGATCCCTGAAACGCATCATCCAAAGGCTCTCCAAGATTGGATTCCGGGTGCGTGATCATGTCGTCTGTGGGACCAGTAGTTCACGAGAATGCCTTTTGTCGCTAGCTCGCAGCCGTTCATTTGTGTGACGCACACTACGTTACCGACGCCGCCAAGTACGTGTCCGTCCTGCTCCTCTCCCTTCGAACTATGCTCCAGCTCGAGTTGCCACATATCAACGTGCTCTCCAAAATCGACATCCTATCTCAGTATGGCGATCTCGGTGCGTGGTTTCTGTATACGGTAGCGTGGACGCCCTGACGAGGACCCAGATTTCAATCTCGATTTCTACACCGAAGTACAGGATCTATCTTATCTGGAGAGCGCCCTGAATACAACTTCACCACGTTTTACGGCGTTGAACATGGCATTGATATCTATGATCGAAGATTACGGCCTTGTTGGGTTCGAGACGCTTGCCGTGGAGGTAAGTCGCTCTCGATCCACACCTCTCTCTTGTGCGACGGCCCATTCATATATGCAAAGGACAAGAACTCGATGTTGCACCTATCCCGCGCGATCGATCGAGCAACAGGTTACATCTTTGTGCCCTCCAAAACTGCGCCTGCGCCTGAAGGCACCATCGATTCGAGTTCTGCACCTGCGTCTGCTCGGCCAAATCTGTATCCATTGTTCACGACAGCCTCAGGGCCGATGGCAGGGAATGTGAGAGATGTCCAGGAACGTTGGATAGATGCAAAGGAGGAGTATGATGCATTCGAGAAGAGAGAATGGAGGCGAGAAGGAGAACTCCTGAGAGACCAGACCGCAAGGGAAAAAGCGAAGGAGAACGAAGGGAAGGTAAAGGCTGGAGGAATAAGGGAGAGAAGATAAAGTTGGTAATATCTCTGTACGGTGTTTATTGCATGCATGCACATCTCGCATTTCGTCTTTGATGGTCATCATTCACCAGGTGTTAAGGGTTACAGTTGTACACTTCAAATTAAGGGTTGCAAAGTGCTACACCCTCGATCGGTTGCCCGAGCATCCGTTGTCCCCGTTCCTTCCGCCCTGACGATGACACCTGTGAACGGGCGATGTCCTCGCACTACCCAATCTGAACCTCGTCCGCATCCAATGTATCTTTGCGATCCGATGACGGGGGCGAGTCCGAGTCCCTGCACGCGGACCTTCGTATTCGGGTAACGTAATTTCCCGCTTGCGCTGACTCTTGACGGTGTTGATGCTCCACGTGTTGGACCCGACAGACTTGCGAGCGAGCTAACAGGAACGAACTAGATCAGACCAAGCGAAACATCGGCAGGCGACGAGATCGATTTCCCGGACCTTGTATTTGTAACCTTCCATCCGCGTCGAGGATGTGTCTCCGTCCTCTTTGATGACATACTATAGCGTCCGTTCGGGTTTGACCCATAGAAGAGGCGATGAGACCACCTGATGCGCCACTGGTGTTCACAAGTTCGGTATAGAGCGACACTGAGCAAGCAGAGCAGCCGTCGCCATCGTACCTATCAACCAATGATACACCGTCCCGACGGGCATATCCAACCCCCTGGGTGCACGCCTTTGTCGATGCTTCCGCACTTCAAACCTGATCTGCGTGCGGGCGCGTTGCGCACACGTTAGGATGTCTCGAGCACATACGGGAATGTGAATCCACTAACGTCGGCTCGCCAAAGGCTTAGGTGTACCTTCCACAAGTCTGACTCTTCCTTGGTCTCGTCCCACTGCCCGCTCTCGTACGTCCAGCGATGGGACCCACCGATTGCCATTCCGGTGTATCATTGTCCCCTTTGAAGGACTTGAGCTCGTTGAACCGTGGCGCACGCCCTGTCTGTTGATTGGTCAAGTGTCATAAGCAATTATTCAGCGAAAGGGCTCAGACGTGGTCAGAGGCGTGCTCTCAGTCTCTTCCTTTCTGGCTGCACGCCCTCCTAGGAGATAGGTTCCTGCCCTTCCCCCACATATTCGGCCGGCTGGGCTCGAGCTTGGATAGCTCATGCGAGGATCCAACTGAGTTCACAGACGACCATGCTGATCGTCCTAATACCAATGAGATAAATTCGCATCAGCTGCAATTCCATTGTCACGCCTACAACCAGCAGCAGCAATGGGTAACATCCGAAGAATACAGGTAGGGGAACTACAAGCGAGTAAAGGAAACGAGGTATTTTCGAGTGGAAGTAACGGTGACCGTCCATGAAATGCCAAAGCGTCCATCATCGACTACCAGAAACGCGTCCGTGAAACTTATACAGTCAAATCCAACGTCAAAAGTCAGAATAATGTATGCGATGCCCTTGCTCGCACATTTACTCAGTGGTGACAGACTTGGCCCTGGAAACGACGATTAGCCAATGATCAATAGGTCAAACTTTTCTTATACTCACAAGTTCCTCGGGAAGTCGACATCAAAATCGTTCATGATAGCCATGTGGTAGCTGAGTAGTTGCAAAGGAATAATGTTCAACAGCCCTTGCAGAACATCGACAGTCTTGGGTACACGGATGGTCTTAACACCCTGCTTGATGCCATCGTCACCATCGTTGCAGATGACAATGGGATGGGCTTTGCGAGCAGTGATCTGTGCAAAGGCCGATTGCACCTTGGGATACAACGAATCTTGTGTCATGATGATAATCACGGGCATGTTTTCGTCGATCAGGGCCAAAGGACCGTGCTTCAGTTCACCCGCGAGGATACCTTCCGAGTGCATGTAACTGATTTCCTTGATCTTTAAGGCACCCTCTAAACAAGTGGCGTGCCTCCATTATTCATGAGCTTGATTTGTTGCGGTGTCACAACTTCCTACTTACTGGTATCCTCTTCCCATGAGCAACAAACTTCGGGAGTTGGCAAGTACGCCAGTTGCGAGTTCTCGAAGGCTGTTATCAAGAGCAAGCACTGCCTTAATCTGCCCCGGAAGTGCTCGGAGGCCATCAATGATGGCATTACGGCGTGCTGTGAAGGAAATGCGGTCCTCGGATAGCTGAATTGCCATAAGCATCAACGCGATGTACTGAGAGGTGTATGCCTGCGAAAAGGTTAGATTAAAATGAACTAAAGAGCGCACATCGCACCTTTGTTGAAGCGACACCAATTTCGGGGCCAGCGTTGATGTGGACACCACAGTGTGTTTCACGAGAAATGGCGGATCCAACGGTGTTGACAACACCAACACAGAGAGCCCCACGCTCAAGGCAGTACCTCAAAGCAAGGAGAGTGTCCGCTGTCTCTCCGCTTTGGCTAACAAAGATACAGACATCGTCACGGAAGATCGGCGTCTTGCGATCCAGGAAGTCAGAGGCGAGCTCGACGCTGACAGGGATCTCTGTTAATTCCTCGAAGATGGCACGCGTCGCCAACGCAGAGTGGTAACTTGTACCGCAGGCACAGAACACGATACGACGGCCGCGACGGATGATGTGGAGGTATGAGCGAAGACCACCGAGTGTAACTTTGTAATCGTCGAAGTTGACACGTCCACGCATGGTATTTACAACGGACTCCGGTTGCTCGTAAATCTCTTTCTGCATGAAGTGATCAAACTTGCCCTTCATGATCGCGGCGATTTCGAGCTCCAAAGTCTCGATGCTACGTGTGGCAGGAGTGTCGTGTTGGCCGTCTTCACGGCGGAGGCGGTGAATATGGAGTTGACCATCGGCGATATGCGCAATGTCATCATCCTCGAGGTAGAGGACGCGCTTCGTGTGCTCCACAACTGCAGCTGCGTCCGAAGCGATGAAGAATTCAATAGGCTGTGGTGTACCATCTTCGGAAATGAAGTTACGAGATTGTCTGCGAGAGATCTTGGGGCCCACTGTGGGTGGTGCCAGACGAGAAGTAGGAGATGTAGGTGGCACAACTGCGACGCCAGTGAATAAACGAAAACGTTGAAAAACAAAGATACTTACGACTATCGACTGCCTTGGTATCTGCATCGGCGCCGGCAAACTCGACATCCACAAAATCAACCTTGAGTTTCTTGTCGGTCTTGACACCAACCAGTAGCGGCGAACCACGGCGAGCGGTGACAATCTGGTTGGGGAAGTGTGTGGACTTGAAGACAAACGCGAACGAACCCTCCAGCTCCTTCAAGACAGTCTTGACCAACGCAGTAAACGTAAGACGCTTGTCAGGCTGCGAGTCCCAGACATATTTGATCAGGATAGCGACAGCCTCAGTATCCGTCTCCGATTCGAACTTGTAACCACGTCTCTGCAGAACCTGTCTGAGGGCAACGGCGTTGGTAACGATGCCGTTGTGGACGACAATAAACTCGTCGCTCGAGCCAGCGCGAATAGGGTGACAGTTGACCGTCGAGGGTGGTCCGTGGGTGGCCCAGCGCGTGTGGGCAATGGAAACTTGCGAAGTGAAGACCTTAGTGGTATCGATATTCGACTCAGCGATGCGCTTGCGCAACCCGGCCACTTTGCCAACTTCTTTGAAATAAACGATCTCGCCTGGCTTGTCCCCGTCGATGCCGATACCAGCCGAGTCGTAGCCACGGTATTCTTGACGGGCAAGTCCACTGCAAAGGATCTCAAGGACCTCCTTGCGACTCTGGGGGACGATAATCAGATACCAGAGTGAGATAAGATGAATACCATATATGGTAACACAGTACGACGCGGGGCACCGACAGTCTGCAGCGCGCATATATGCGCGGGTAAACCACGATGTACATGTACGAAGGAGGCCGCGCGTAATGAGACGACAAGGATGGCTTACCTTGTCCTTCAAGTAGTTGCAGTAACCGAAGATGCCACACATTGTGAGGGTCTAGGATCGGAGGATCTGGAAGAGATAGGGACAAGGTGAGCAACCGGGAAAAGAGACCGGGAATGAACGAGCGGGACGGGAAGACGCACTTTAAGATCGTGAAAACGGTGGTCGACGATGGGGATGAAGATGGGAGAAGAACAAGGCGACGGCGACGGAGAGTTTAAGTATTCATGCTGGGTTGAGGGTAGACCAAATAAGCCCAAAGCTGCGCCTGTCAACCTTATGCGACTTTTCCTAATTTGATCATTAATTTGCCCCCCGTCGTCTGGGCACCGCTTGCTTGGAGGTGGAGTGGGAGTGGGTTTGCATTGCCTTGCATAGCTCAAACGAGATCTGGCTCACTTCAGCTGTTCTCTATCGCCGCCAGTCCAGACTCGACACCCTGGCTTTATATATGTCCTACCCCTACTCGAGCATGCCATGATCGTATTCCATCATGATTGTGGGTTCGCGGCCTTTTTCGCGGCAAACGATCAAGCCGATTTTGACATTTGCATGTTCCCGACCCGTAAAGTTGCCATCCTTTTGATGGTATTGATCTGTCACCCAACTAAAGATGGACGCTAAATTAGTCCCTCAGGAATGTAATGCGCTCGCGTCGCTCGCTGACTTTCTTTGCTAGTACAGTTTGCCGTGCGTGTGGAAGGTGTTATCACGGCTTAATGCCAATGGATCCACGTGTTATTGAACCGACAACGCCTTATTCCCGCAAAGGGTCCAACAGTCCAGAACCTTATCTAAGGCCTGTCTGTCCGAGCTAGCTGGCTACTTTCGTACGTACTCTCTCTGGTCTCACCTTGCATGCTGAGTCGTGTATTCAGATGTTTGATCAGATGCACGGGCTTTCACGTCGTCTCGGATATATCCGCATTTTAAATTGGACACGGCCTGTTTCCTAAAAGCAGAGACCAAGGTCCAATTGCACTCGGCGCAAGACTAACTCCGAGTTCTCACTTTCAATTGAACCCACGACGACCTCTCCCTGCACCAAACGCAACCATGAATCTACACCATCTTCAGGATCTGAGCCAGCTCCAGCCGAAATGCACGTTGCGCTCGCGTATCGTGACGCTAGGCGATCGGGACGGTTTGCGAATGCACCTTATCGAAGCCTTTCCGAATACCACAAGCGAACCCGTGTCGTTTCCCTTGATCGTGCTGTTACATGGCTTTCCCGAGCTTGCATACTCATGGCGGAAAGTTCTTGCCCCTCTTTCCGCAGCTCGCAGGGGCTATCATGTCGTCGCACCAGACCTGCGAGGGTACGGACGTACTACCACCACACAACAGGACGAGATACCTAAGCAGATTCAGTATGACGACCCGATCGCTCCCTTCCACATCCTTAACATCGTAGAGGATATCTGTTCTCTCGTCAAGGCCCTCGGGCATGGCTCCGTTGCCTTGCTCGTTGGCCACGATTTCGGATCCCTCGCCGCTGGTCACTGTGTCACCGCTCAACCAGAGCTTTTTCGCTCCGTCGTCTTCATGAGCGTTCCTTTCACAGGGGTAGAACAGCCACCACAACCCCATCTCCCCAACCGTGGGGACGGAGTCGATAATGCGCTCGCCAAGGGCAAGTCCCTCCCAACCCTCGTTCAGGCTGTCTCCGCGGCCCTCGCAACTCTAACGCCGCCCAGAAGGCACTACACCGCCTACTTTTCCACTCGCGATGCCAGCGCAGACATGCTCGGAAAAAATCAAGAAGACGTCTATCACTTCCTGGGTGGCTACTATCACATCAAAAGCGGTGCGTGGGAAGGCAACACGACGCACCCGCTGCCCTCTGCCTCGAACCCTTCTCCATCGATTGACACGATCGCGCGCGATCTCGCGACGCTTCCAGAGTACTATGTGATGCCAGCACATGAGAGCATGCGGCAGCTGATCGAGCGTCATGCCAGCCTGCAACCGCACTTTACATGGCCCTTGGACGATGCCGAGGCTGGGAAGGTGTATGCGTCCGAGTTTGCGCGCACGGGGTTCCAGGGCGGGCTCAATTATTATCGGTCTGCGCTCTCACCGCCGCCTGCAGAGCGGGTGGATGAGCTTATCGCGCTCTCGCAGCGTGGAGTGCGCGTTCCTGCTGCGTTCGTTTCTGGGGCGCGCGATTGGGGCGTATACCAGACACCCGGCGCTGTGGACAAGATGAGACATATGTTTGGGATGCAAAGCGACGATATCGTACTGGTCGAAGGTGCGGGGCATTGGGTACAACAAGAGGCACCCGATGAGGTGATCGCGACGCTCCTCCGCTTTCTTGACAAGGTCAAGAGTAAATTTACTTGACGTTATTTCACTTGCACTCCGGCCACGTCGTACCACCATTGTCCATTTTCCTGCCCTGCTTTGTACTACACATGAACATATGATCGTCGTGCTAATAATACGTTATCATTAAGGCGTGGACATGATACATTGGCGTGATGGACCAAGACAGGAGAAAAACTTCCTATGCAAAACAACAGAGATGAAACCGAAAATGCACGATGTCGTAAACACGAACCTGACGTATGAAAAATATAATCTGGGGGTTAATTTAGGATCTCATCAATGATCAGGGAAAGTAAAAAAAAAAAGAACAAAAAGTGCGTAGCCCAACCCTCCCTCGATCGACCTCCACGCGTGAACTGGACCCCGCGCTTAGATGTGCGCGCATTGCGAGGTGGGATATTCATATCTTTTGCGCTCGATGTCATGGAACCGAGCCGATAGCGCAGCGCGCTTCACCCCTGGGCGAGGCAGGTATGACAACGCCCGTGGGGGTAACAAAGGGAAAGCTAGGGGTATCAACGTGCGTGGTATTAGTTGCGATCGCCTTGGGATGGGCGGTGGCGGGAAGGTTCATCATGGAGGACACGGGGCTTAGGTCGGCCGTCCACGATAGTCGGTTGTAGAAACTCCGCTTTTTGCGCACACCAGCTTGGTAGGCGGCGCGCATCGCCGTCGCAGCTTCGCTAGTCGTAAAATTCGTGCGGAGACTAGACGACGAGGATCGTGGGGCGAGGACGAACGAAGCGGAGCCGATGGACGGCGATGGCGATGCAGGGGGTGAAGGTTGGTCACCGAGTAGATTATCGGGTATCGCTTCGGAGGACGAGGATGAGGATGGAGAAGAAGGTGAATATGTGTGCCACTCGCCGGTGGGCTGTTGATCATCCTGGTAGCTCAGGACAAATGTGGGTAGCGTGAGAGGGAATGATGTGAGAAAGTCTGCCAGCGATCGGGTAGGTGCGGCTGTCTTTAAAGATGGGGATGGTGCGTCCTTCGAAGACGTCAATTCGACGGAGTGCGCCTCCCACATGGCGAGATTTGAAGTACATTGATTGGCGAACTGTTGCATCTCTAAGAACATGGTGAGCGTCGAACGAGTGGACAATACAGTATCGAATCTCACCTGGTATACCTTTCGCGGTAATATCAAGGAGTGGCTTGGCAAACGTGCTAATGAAGAAGATTTGTCCTCGGACTTGAGCTAGAGGTGTCTCCGAGGGCTGTACAGAGGGTGGCAGCTGCCATAGCCTTTCTAGTAGTGCTTGACAATTCCACTCCGCCATCAGCGCATTCGCCCAATAATGTGATACGCCCGGTGGTCGGCTCTGGCACATCGGTGAGTGAAACGTCTGCCAAGCATGTCGTGGAAACGTACAGGATTGCTAATATCGGCGCACTTAATGAGTGCTTGACACAGCAGCAACTTGCGGTGGCCCGAAGGACAATCCTTTCCGGCCACGAGAAGGCCAAAATTCTTCATGAACTCAAAGTGAACGTTCATGTCGGTTGCGAGGACGATGCCGGCAAGCGTTTTTCGGAATATTTGACCCCCATTCGGTCGATCGAGCAAACTGCCGAGACCATGGTGGCGCATGACTTGGATAAGAATTGCGTAATGCATATGTTCCAGAGCTGACTTCCCGTCAAAAACAGCTGATAGGGGTGCATCTGCGTTTTTCTAGGGATCGGACGTCAATGACGGGTCGACGGACGCGAGCTTCTGTCGTGCGAAAGACTGACCATAAACATGTTCGTGAAGCCGGGATGACCGACGTCATGGCCGATGGCCGCGATAAAAAGGGCAAATAGGTCCATGTTCTCGAGCGTGGACACAAGGCGGTCTTCCCTCTTATCTGGCCGCCACGGACGGACATCGTGACAGAGGGCGGAGACCGGGGGAACGACGGCTGCAGCACACAAGAAAGCCTGGCATGCTTGCAGGACATCAAGTGCGTGTTGAAAATTATGATAAGAATTCTGTCCGCAATAGAGACGTCGGAGATGCTTCAGAAAGATTGATATGTCATCTGTGTCAGCAACGCATGAGGTGGTGGCACATGAAACGTAACAAGGCACACGTGAAACTGACTGAGAGAAACGCCCGTGTCATGCTGCATGCTTTCCATCTGAAACAAACTTTCGAACAAAATCTGGGCACAGAACAGAACCTCTTCGTCTGGTAGCTTGTGAGGTTCAAAGTGCCAGCTATCAAGTCCACGAATTAAGCGCATGCGAGTTTCTGGAGGGATCTCGATCGGAGACCTAAAAGCTACAATGAAGGGGTGAGAAAAGGAGGTAGTAGAGGCAGACGCACGGATCGATATCGCAGTGACTGACGGCCGTCTGTGTCTGCGTATACATTTCGTAGAGCAGTTCGGCGAAGCTAGAGTTGTGGGTTAGGAGGACGGGCGCCAATGGTCAAAAGACGAGCGCACCGGGTCTCTCCCTGCTGTACTTGGTCCCAGCTGCCCCAGCCATGACCTAAACCCTGGTTTTCTAGTGCGAGCGCTAAACCCCCGACATCGACGCTTCTTCGCCGACCGTGGGCAAAGTCCTCGTTGGAGAGCATCAAAATAGACGTCTGAATTATGGAGGGTTGTGGAGGGATCCAGAGCGAGGATGAGTGGAGATGCAGAGGGGGGACGAGAAGGTATGGACTCGGACAGTCAGTTAGAGTGGATGATCTCGGCGCTCGCGTGGTTGACACACTTCTTCGGCTCTCGTGGCAGTCGCGTGGGTCTGCTGCCTTTTTAGTAGCAATTCCGGCAGCCGGCCCGCTGAACCGCCAAACACTCCGCATCATCTGACCCACTTCCAGCACAAAGCTGCGGGCGTACATGTTCCTAAACCCGGCATGAGCCGCAAACCCGCGCACGTTCCTTCTGCAAGTCTACACACGATCCGTGTCGGACTTCAAACGCCAATATTCCGAACTTGGTGTTGCCTGAAAATGTCAGGATGTCATTCGTTGCAGTCACGGGATCTTCAGCTTCCTTGGAGCAAACGCAGAGTCACCACGGGTCAAGGCCTAAGAAGTGGACAAGAAGTATGCTGTTTGCGAGGTGGGAAAGCACCCTTTAATATATTGTCGGCCACCAATCAAGCTTTTGGTTACGTCCAAATCATTATCCTCCTTGAAACCGAACTCCGCTCCTAGACCAATCACGGTGTCCTATTTTCAGATACGCTTCACACGGTGCAATGTGAAACGTGAGTTTACAGCCAAGTCGTACTTCATCCTCACGCTTGCATGTTGACCGTTGAGTCAGGTTCCCGAGACATTTCGCACCGTTGTCTACCGTTGTTCAGACGAGGTCTTGCCAGTTCCAGGATGTCAGCACTATACCCGCTTAATGTCCGTGGCCCTTGGGTAACGTTAGGAATATTTGTGCGACTTCCTGATAAACAAACCCGGAGTCCTACCTGGTACTGTACTCTAATTACCCTCCATTTACCTTGACGCACTGCAATCTGGATTCAGGCTTTCTAGACAACTTTATCTCGATCCTGCACTGGTCACGATAGCATTTTCCTGTTCGGTGGCTATAAACTAAGCCAATAGATGCCTTATCAGAGCGCTGCCGAAACAACTAGTGAGTACCTCGTTAGTCCCATGATTCTCGCTTCTATCTTATGCGTTTGATCGGGCAGCCGTTGGTCGTAAAACGGGGACCTACTCGTTCGCTTCTCTGTTTCCTTCTTGCCTAGACCACGGAGATCCAGAGCGGCCCATTGCACGCCTTATGCCAGTGTTGGTCAAGATATCCTCATCGCGAATCGTGATGGTTGGTATCCAGCGAACGAATTCGTCCACTCTCGCCTGCACAAACTTGCTATCAACCCCGGGTCCTTCCTGTTCTTTTCGGTATGTTGCAAGTCGACAGAACGTTCCGGACCTTTTTTTCCCAGCGCCCAGACCTCAACGCTCAATTGATGACCGGAAAGGTGCTTCGAACGTTCCCGCATCGCGGAGAAAGAGGCCGCGCTCAGAGCGAGTGGACTCTGTCGGCAGCTCTAGACCCGGAAAGCATGGCCACCCTTCTCGAACACTAGCTGACGAGTACAGCGGCTGCTCGATGGTATCATACGATCAATTTCGAATCTTGGGTCATACATTTTTCTATGAAGACCAGCAATGAAAGAACGTGAATCGGGTAATCCCGCCAGCTCGCACAGCTATAGGGGTCCAGATGCGCCCTGTTTTATTAAGACACTGTGGTGCACAGCACAAAGCCAATCATGCCACTCGATGGCCTGAAACTACCATGGTTGAACGCACGCCAAGACGAAGGTCATCGCTGCACGCCTCTAGTGACTCCTCGGATTCTCCGGCATAGACTCGTCCCGAACTCGGAGCAACGCGACGGCTACATATCCTGCTTACTGTTTCGCACGGCGATCACGCCTGTGTGCCTTCTCGCTCGGAAGTCCGGTGATGCAGTGCCGGCCTGCTTTGGGATGCATTGTATTTCCTTTTACCAGCCACATAATTTTCATTTATCATTCATCTGTGTCCCGTGACGACGGGGGTGTCTGGGTCTGTTCTATGCGCGTGAGACTCTGTTATGGAGAGGGACGCGTCCACGTCATTCCAAGTATTCTTGCGTCGAACGCCCCTTAGGCACGCAACACCTCGGAACTCTTGCGCCACCGAAGGACAAAATCTGGGTCTCCCGCATCATACCGAGTCCTTGTGGACGAAAACCGAAATGCGTCGGTACCCACATGAAGCACAAGTCAATATAACGTCTTTGGCTCGGCGCATCAATGCAATCGCGGTGTGTACGGAGCTGTCATCCTGTACTATACCAAACGGGTGCATGGATGGATCGTGGAGCCGACAAAGATCACACTTTGGTGGGTCGAGCGGTGGCGGTTCTCCGCTAGAGTCCTAGATCGGCGCCGGTCGGCGTTCAATAAGTATAGAGTTTAACTTCCTAGTGGTGCGTCATGGCTACGACGGCGACAACCAAACAGGCTGAGATCTTTGTACTAGACCAAAAGGAATGTGCCCGTGCGGGTTGTGCCGAACGCAAGCTAATAGGCTCCAGCCGTCGAACTGAATATGAATATTTGAATGACGACAGGGTAGCACTCGCGCCGCATGCACAGGTTTACGCACACACCTATCTGCGAGCGCCAAATTCAGATCCGTTCCATTGGCGAGAAGGTTCCGGATTCAAATGTGTGCGCAACACGTCATGTGCGCTTCGCGCCTCTTGAAAAAAATACAGAAAACAACGACAACGACAACGAGAAACGTGTCAGGTGTGGCTCCATTCCGCGCG
>JBBPKJ010000797.1:0-16567 GCA_038089195.1 Brasilioporus rufonigricans | reverse complement strand
AGGGCTGAGGACGGAGGGGAGAAGAGGGGAAGGGGAGCGGGGCGGAGGAGGGAAGGGGGCTGGGAAGAGCGAGCGGACTGGCGGGAGGGGGGGATAAGAGGGAGGGGAGGGGAAGTGGGGAGGGGAGAGGGGAAGAGGCGGGAGAGGAAGTGGGGAGGGAAGCAGAAATAGAGTGGGGGGAATGGTGGTTCAGATGGGGAGGGGGCGGTTGCTGGTGGTGTCGTTGCTGGGATGCACGGGACGAACGATCTTTCGTGAAGCGCTTGTTGAACAGACGGGAGGGCTGGTTTTGGGAATCATTAGAACGAAGGTCGGGTAAGATATCTTTGCGGGCGAGCTGGGGCTTGTAGGAGATGGGGAGGGGGATGGGCTGTGCGGAGTACTGCAACATGAGCTGGTGGAGGCGGGAGACGGAGAGGTACTGGTGGTAGGGACGACGAGGGGAGGTGGGGCGGGGGGAGGGATCAGACGAGACCGGCTGAGAGTCTGAGGAAGCCAGGACCGAAAGACATGCAACGAAAAAGTCTATGAGGAGCGAGGAAGACGACGAGCGCCGAGTGGGGGAGGAGAGCAACGCAGACCCAAGCTGGAAATCGACCCCAGCGCGGACGATATCCTGTCACACCCCCCCATATGGTCACAATGTGACAGTGACACCATTTATTCAATTCCGCAGTTCCATCAGAACCCGCTGCACCACATGGTCCCTCCCTCGCTTCCTCTTCCAGACACCCGCGCTGGGCGCATTCCGTCACTGGCCTCCTCCCGATCAATCTCGCCACGCTATCTTGAATGCCTCCCAGCATGCGGCCACCTCCCGTCCTCTTTTTTCCCTCACACAGCCGGCACGGCCACACCGTACCTGTGCATGTGCTCGTCCCTTTTCCGGAACTCTCCTTACATCTTCGGCTCGAGCCAGCGTGGTGGCACAGGGTGGTCTCACATTCTCTGGCCCTTACGCCGTCACCATACCACTCCGTGCGTGCGAAGCGGACGGCGTTACCGCTTTCCACCTTCAAACACTGCACCGTTTCAACTCGTCCCAGACCGTACTCAGGCGTCTATTTTTGTCCCAACCTGAGTGCAATTGCCAATCATTCCGGCTGAGATCTATCTGGCGACCCACCGTCCCCGCCGAGCAGCGTGCCTCTCACGGCACCAATTATCTCGTAGATCGTTTGCACCCCAACTTGATAGGAGTACGCTCCAACCCCTCTCGTGGTGCAAAGGTATTTCATGTCACCATTTACTCTCAGCTGTCATATTGAACTTTGTACGTCTCAAGTGATTCATTCCCCACGATGAGCTTTATGATTGACAGGAGATACAGCTGACCACAGGCCATGATCTGTGGTTCTACAAAGAAGCGTGATGACGAGTCGTCAAGTTTTCTCACAGCATGTTCGTGCCACAAACCGTGCATCAACCTCTGAGTTTGGCACTGGCGAGTCTTTTGTTTCTTCGGCGAACGCAATCCGTTTCGTGTTCTTTCACACCTGGCATTTCACTCTCCATCTGTCACTTCCCAGAGATCTATACCGTATGACGATGTCTCGTCCTTATCGCTGGGTGTACTCCATGCACCTTGTCTTTCCTGTGGGCCACACCCTGTCAAGTTCCTGGGGCGAACCATATTCCGTTATGAAAACCTCGAGCCCGCAGCAAACCCTGACCCTGGACATCTGTGACACGAACAGCTCCTAAAAAAACGTTTAGCCCGAGGTCGACATTAAGCTCAGTGGGAATGAACCATGCGCTATACGCAAGGCATCAAACCCACTCAAGAACCCACACTCAGCTTCGCTCGGATGGCAATCATATTCCCGTCCATTGTTTCCTGGTGCGGACCCATACTTCCAGTGTCTGGTTAACCGTCTCGGCCAATGCTAAACACGTTTTTCGCCGTGGACGTCCGTCGTTTCAGGGTGGTTCTTATTCGCGCATCAAAAAGGGGTGAATGCATGACGACTTGCAAACTCAAATCGCCAAAAAAAAAACTATATGCGCACGCTCCACGGAAGAGGTTAAGGCGATGGCGGGACGCGTCACCAAAGATAAGACGACCCTATAGTACGGTCTGCCGTGCATACTTAGCCGCCGCCTACGCTTCTCGAATGGCATTTTGAATCTTGGGTGATCCTACCATGAATGCGATGCTGAAGCTCTAGATATGATTCATATGCTCGACAGCCGAGCAGTATAAAACTTTTTTCCTACCTCGCCGCCGCTTTTAGTTGTGATGGTCACAAATACATACTATGTAGAATAGCGAACATTGTTTCCATGCGGTCGAAAATTGTTCTCGCCGTCAAGACCTAGAACTTAAGTTACCACGGGTGGCGCACACACCTTGGACGTGACTCGATATATTGGCCCTGATATGCATGATCCATGATGTACGGACTGCGTACGTCAACTGGTCGGCTGTTATGGGACGTGCAACTTCATGGTGAGGCAACGATGGTACGGCCCAACACCCGTTACCAAGACGATTATCCACCGGGTACGGCGCAACTACAGTAATCCATGCGTCTCCCATCCTAGATAAAGAGACACCTGAATACCACCGCTTCGGGTACCATTCGACAAACTTATTACTACCTTTTGTGTCGAGTCGAACTCGCTTGCTAGAACTATTGGTGTCTAGAAGCAGGACAGCGGGGACCAGAGCGGCTGATACCTTGTCAGTAGGATGGCATGCCAGGCTGGTCGTCTATCGACACCCGCCTTCCAGTGGGAGTCCCTTTAACCCCCTTTCAACTTACACCATCGGTCGTTGTTTAGCAAACGCAGGCGGTGCTCGTCACGGTTCCTGGGCCATTGTTCCCGTTTAACAGATGATAAATCGGAGACAAAAGCCTAGGTTAGGGATACAGCAAACTTGGGTCAGTTATCTGGAGTTGCCTTTCTTGGGATGCTGTGGACTCGTTCGATCTGGGGGAGGATCCATGCTGGCGCAGTTCCGCCGTCCATCACAAGTTATCCACTTTTGCCTTTCCTTGACGGCGGCCGAAGTACCCCTAAATCTGAACTCGGGAGCACATGGAGAAGGTCTCAGACACCCTTACTTCCGTATTTCATATCGCGATCAAAGATAACTGCCCTGTCGTTTGCTCATCCAGCGACGGTGCCACCTTCTGGAGCGAGGTCTTTGGATTAGGATGGCGGTTCGGGATCTCTTACAATCCACAGGCGTGGTTTTCAAAGGTCCGCTTGTATCTGGATCATACCCACACCCAGACGGAGCAAGATCAGGCCGTCGTGACGGTCTCCCTGAAAGATAGCGCCGATAAGAATGCAAAGGGGACCAAGGAGAGGGAGACCACGATCAGCGATTTCGGTCATGGTCAACCTGCGCTCCTTGGCTCATGGTCTCCGTCAGACCTGGCTTTGCATCCATACGTGTCGCTCACGCTGACTTCAAGGGCGCGACTCCCTCAGCCCGTCACAACCCCGCTTCCTTCGGCGTCGCTGGCATTGCGCCAGTCCTTGGATACTGGCGACTTTGTAGACACCAAATTCTATGTGTTTTCCGCGAAAGGTCCCGGAACTACCGCTGGCAAGCCCCGCGTCGTGTATGCCAACAATAACAGCATTGGGTTCGCACTACCCAGTTCTACTCTCAGTACGGACAATCTACCCCTGATATATGCACCTCGCTGAACTTATATCTGTGCAGGAGGGAAGCAGGTGAACCTTAATGGCTCAGCTCCCGCATTTCTAGTCAGCATGACTGGCGACCACCACATCAACGACGAGTCAGTACTTCACGAGTACGAATACGAGCAAGACAGCGATCTCGATGGCGAGGAAGAAGAAGACGACTCGGATGACGATATCATTAAACCTCAGTGTAGTCCTATCCCGGGCAGGTTTCGAGCTGGATCGTCTTCGAAGGCGCATACACCCAGTAAGCTTCATTTTTTCCCGCTCTTCCGAGTTGATGGACGGCACTACCAGAGGGTTCGACAGGCGGGGGCACTCATAGCAATGCAGAAAACGAGTTCTCGGCAGAACCACCCGCCTACTCCGTCAACGATTGTCGGATGATACTCGTCAAAGGCGTGGCATATAAGACGTGAGTACGACCGATGTCCGCCGAGTACTGGTCTCATTCTTTCCAGCTGGCGTGCATACATCTATTTCCGCTACACGGGCCAGGTGTCATTCCGGCCTTTGAAGTCGGCTCAAGGTTCTTCCAGGACACCTGCCAGCGACTCCAATCAACCCCCCAGTTGCTCCCCAAAGTCCATGTATCGACTTGCATCGAGCGTGAGCGAGGTTCTGGAAGCAGCACATTCGTAAGCTAATTAATATCGTTTGGCAGCTCGGGAATGAAGGATTGAAAGAAATTGCGCGTCGTGCCATTAAAGAAGGGTTGTCAAAGGATAACATCGTCGAGGAAGCTTTTTCTTGGTTCACAGCGCAGTAAGTTGCCTGAAATTGCGTCATTCAGGTCCAGTTCATGTTCATATCACAGATATGCGACCATTTTCGACTATGAAGTTGAGAAAGTGTCTGAGCTTCGGAAATTACCTGAAGTTTTATCAGCGCTCAAGCTTCAACTGAAAGCGGTGTCACTTGGAGAGAAGCCATGGGCCGAACATGTCCTTGTTGCGATCATGGACAAGCTGAACTCATCTGAACCGTCGACTTGATCCTACCTGTCCTGTTCATGTGTCTAATGTTTTTCAAGCTTTGCCTGTTTCATATCGTTGTTTACATGTAGCCAGTGTATCCTCTGTATTAATATTTAGGTCCCGTGTTGACCCATACTTTTCCTGGCAGTCCCCAGATCCCCCCTCGCCTGATTACTTCATCCATACCACGTGTATCGACCCCAGGGGAGGCCTCTACTTTAACGCTGCAATCAGGGCCAACACTTCCAGCTCTGTTACTGAATTCGCCGAAAGAGGCGCGAAGCTCGACCATACCTGCCGCGGGCGCCCTTGCAGGGCTCGAGAGGACAATCGTCGGCGGAGGACGCGACGGAACCGGTGAATTTGACAACGTCATGCCCATCCCAGCCATGGAGATATCCATTCCAGAGTTCATGCTCATGCTTAACCCAGGAATTTCCATTTCCATATCCATGTCTGTGGATCCAAAGAGACTCCCAGTGCTGGAGCCGCCGGTGATTGGAGGGGGTCCGACGCCAAGGCTTTCGAGTCCAAAGTGAGACACGTTGGAGCCCATTAGGGGGGGTAGCATCGCAGATGGGAGATATACAGACACGGGAATCGAACGCGGTGTGACCGTTCCCGCGAGAACGGAGGCGAGTAGTTCCAGCGAGACGGATTCCTCCACTTCAGGGTCCGATGCAGGGCATACTAAGGTCGGATCTTTTGCTGCAACGGCGGCGCTATCTGGTTGCCATCGAAGCATCCCCAACAGCTCGTTTAACCAGCATTGCTCCCTCACGATCTGAGAACGGTGTCCATGAGTTCGTCGAGCAATGATATCACAAAGACGAAGCTGTGGTATATCACGTACATCCAGAATGTGCGACACCTCACTGGCTGTTTTAACAGGGACCTCTTGCAATAAAAAGCCCGGCTCTTGCGGCGCCTCAAGTCGCAAGCTAAGAGACGGATGAGCTTGACTTGGTGAGTTCTGATAAAGTGACAAGTTTGAGAACCGGTCCACAGGCAAGCTCCGCCACATACGTAGGTAGCTTTGTAGTACTCCGTGGGTGCACCGTTGTTCAACTTTGTGACGCAAGGTCAGCAGGGTCACCAATGAGGTCGAGCAAAATGTAACAAAGCTGTCTGATGATAAAGGGGTTGTATAAAGGTAAATTGACTGTCATAAGATGGTATTTGGTGAATGTAGAATGGTCGCCAATCAAAAGGAAGCGACTGTCCCGCCGTGCACAGGCAGACTTTTGTCAAGGATGGGACATTTTGGCTTGAACTATACTCACCAGAAGATCCACCCAACTCCCGCTATCAATTGATTGAGAATGCGATGAGCTTATCATGAAGCCATTGAACGCAAGGTTGCCCATGTTCATTCCTGTCATTGAACCGATAGGTCCAAAAGGACCCAGGTTGCCTAAACCACCAGCTGTAGTGGAACCGTTTTGGACACTCATGTTCATGAGGACGTCTGTAGACATGTCCGTCGCTAGCACAGCCTGTATCGCACGCAGCCGACTCTGCGAGATTATGACACCATAATTCGCTGGCTGATGTCTCGACCTGGATGGGCGGTTGAATTCGAGAACCCAAGAATGGGAAGGAATCTGGGGGAACGTATGGTCATTTGGAAAGTTGGATTGTGGAGATGTCCCGACATCTTCAGACGAGGGGACGAGTTTTAGGCGCGCCATGGTAGCGCCATCGTATTTCGCCGACAGGGCAGTGGTCAGATGCGCAACATGAATATCAAAGGTGGGTTTGGAGCCACTTGTCTGAGGTTGCGTGGTTGGTGAGGATCGGAGGAGGCGAAGGTATGATAGAGGAGAAAGCCACACGAGGAAAGACAAGCACGGCGAGTCAAGATACAGCAAAGGTAAGGAATTTCGAGCAAGCATTTTATCCAGAGGCTGATGCTTTGATCTGCGCACCGAGTGGCGTCAACAAGGCTAGCCTGAACAAAGAAGTGACGTACCCAGTAGATTTTTGAGCAGCAAGGAAATGTTGAGCTGCATTCACAGGTTCCATAAACCACCGGATTCCTCGCTCACCCTCGGTGACTGCCAGCGAATCTAGCATCATAAGATAGCGTAGATGGTCCTGCACGACAAGGCCAAGGTGAGCGGCTTCCACCGCGGGGTCCTCTGCCTGCATGTGGTGAACTGCAGACACCGATGCGCGATTTGCTGCGGCAACCCATCTGGCTATGTCCCTGGCGAGAAAGGCGTCCAAGTCTGGTGCTGCTGGCGGACCATTAGCATGGTTGTTGCCGACAGCAAAGGAGGTCTTGACAACCACGCCGCCGTCAATGTCCACATCGAGGACTAAGACTTTACCTGCCATCATTACGGTCGTGGCAGGGGACGTTCCGGAGCTGTCAATAAACGCCTCCATGCCCACTGCACGGCCCCACTCCTCTAGCTTAGTGGGAGATGGCGGGGTAGTATCAGGGAAGACCACGAGACACCGCGATCCGGAGAGAGAGGTAGCAGCGACGCGTGAGAGCGCGATGGACGTGGAGATTGCGGTGTGTTGCTTCATGAGACTGACGAGTTTGGACGTCTGATCGGAGGATGGAAGGGCGCTGAGCTGGGACAATGCATGACTGAGCTGGGTGGTCGTGTTGAGCGTGGTATTGAGTCGTGTCAGAGTCGCCGAGAATGAGGTGCTGAACGGATGAGGAGTACGATGTTCGTCAGGGGCTCGCGGGGCGGTGAGCACATCGTGTACCGCGGCGAGCAATGATGGCCGTGGTTCCATGGAACCCTTGTCACGGCGTTGTAGCTGTGGTCACGCTATGGTGCTATTCACCCTTCCACGACCGCAAGTGATCGCATCCTGTGTCTAAGAAATCGTTGATAAGGCCATGAGGCCCTGGTTCTCCTGTATTGGCCCTAGTGCATCTTGCCACATTACAGCGTTATGGTTACAGTGGAAAGACTAGAGGAGCGATGGACACCCTCAGCGATTCAGACCGCCTTTGCTCTCCATTCCCTCCCTCGCATACCAAATCCAGGTGGTATCTCCATCGACCTTCCGCTGCTAAACCTCGGATGGACCTTTTCTTTATCGTTGACCCCTCGTCGACGTACCAGTGAGCAAACCCACAGAAATCCGAAGAGAGGGAAAGCAATCCAAAAACGAGTTTACGACTGGATTCCCGCAGCGTTCTCTTTTCGACAGTGTAGCGGCGCAATCCCTTGGGGGAATACATCTATCTGTGCTGAACTTTCGCTTGGAGAAAAGTGCACTCCGCCCAACAGCACGAACGGCAACTCGGCGCTACTTGGTACAATGCAAGTCGTTTTGGCAGACACGCCTTCGTTGGAACTATCGCTCATGACATCTTGCACCATCTCTACGTCCTCGCCTAACAAGGTCTGGCTCGCTGTGACAATTTCCGAGTGTCCGCTCCCCGATGGACTTTTCGGCGCATGTTTTGGTCCTGTTAACGAGGCAGAAGTCCAAGCGCAGTTGGTCCGGCAGAGCGGTGATCGTGTCTTAAATCGATCACTTACGACTGGTAAACTTTTCGACATGAAATTCTTGGCCTTCTCTACCCGGTTTACTTCTGGGGACATTGGGAGGCCTCTCCCGACCTATGCCTCGCTCTCCGTTGTGGAAAAACACATTGATCTTTCATCTTGTCAGTGAGAGTGTATTTTTAGGCAGCTTCTAGCTGACAGTTCAGAAGCTGTACTCAGAGAGAGTTGGACAAATACACTGGCAGCACTCGATAATACCATTACAAACCGTGCCGGAGAAATTTTTTGCCCAAAAGACTACGAATACGAACTGGATAGCGATCTTGAGGACGAAGGTGAAATCTCGTCCACGTCCTGTGATTCAGGCGGTAAGCGTGACCTAGCTGTCCTTGAAGGTAGATTTTTATCTCCGTCCTGTCTGCGTGCGTTGAGTTTGAGGACCTGTACAGGCCAACACCCGGACAACGGCACTGAGAGTCCCGGAAGCTCTTTGTCTTCCTTTGAGCTGGAAGGAGGTCAGCGATATATCCTTGTCGCTCTGTGGTTACTCAATCCAAACCAGTCAGTGACCCAGGCTTGACTGATAGTCAGCTCGAGGAACTCATCAAAGGTGCAAAAGAACCACCATCGGACCGCGAACCAACGGTTTGGGTAAAGTTCGCGGCCCATAGGACGTGAGTGATGCACTTATGGTTGCAAGCGTGCACTTAGTACGGGATGATAATTGACTGAAATACAGGTGGCGTGCTTTCTTGTGGTACTGTTACACTGGCAATCTTGAATTCGGCAAATTAAAGTCGCAAGTTGAACTAGGTGGTCGGCACCTCCATGTGACACCCCTCGAAGGTGGGCCCCCGACTTGTTCACCCAAATCGATGTATCGATTAGCGGATCTCGTAAGCGTCCTTGTAAGACAGTCCCAAATGACAGAGCTCTAAAACGTTTTCAGCTCGGCAATAAAGACCTCAAGGCGAAGGCCCTAACGGCTATCGAAGAGAGAATGACCGAGGCAAATGTCCTGGACGAAACGTTCTCCGTATTCACATCCAGGTTAGTGGTTCCTCATGCTGTGGGTGTTCCACTCCGAACAACGACGAGTAGATATCCTGGAGTTCGAGAAGTCCAACTGGATGCCCTGATGGAACATTGTGGGTCCCCTAGGGTCAAGGAAGCATTTCTCAAAGCCATGGAAAAGTATGCCAGCATGCCCCATGCGAAGCCTGTGCTCTCAGCTTTCTTTGATAACCTTGTGGCCTGAAACTATGAGTATCTTTCCTTTGTTGGCTCCCAACATGTCCTGTCCAATGTGTATTGTGTATCGACTATGCATGTTGTATTTGTCGGCGTCTATAATTATAGTGACTGTATTTCGAAAATGTAGGGTCTGATTTTGGGAGTACTGTGAACCAGTGACAAGAACCCGCAACCTTGGTTGGTGTATATATGATCCATCCTCTCGATGCAACCAATTGAACTTGGGCAGCATCTCCCGGAGATACTCACCGTGTTTAATCTCCAAGTCAGCTTCCTGGACCCTGCTTCTACCACTCCAAACTTGTCTCTCGACACCGGGCGCACACGGACATGTACTCTTGTCCTCGGTCGATACGACCAGACAACCCGCACCAGTGACACAATAGTTGGGTATCCACATTGTGTGATGCACGCGTGCTCTCGTAGAAACGGTGTTGTTATTTTCTATGGAAGGCGACTCGACACCTGAAAGGGGTCACCGTGAAACGTCGGCGTTGAAGCCACGGGACTTGGACGGTCGAGAAGACGACTCGAACGAAGGAACGACCATGTACGACAGCCGATCTCGAACAGGTTATTGATGCACATCACTTCCTCGAGACGCTGATAGCAGCGACACGCGAGAGCGCAACAGATATGCCCAGTGTACTTCATGAGACTGACGAGTTTGGACGGCTGGTCGGAGGATAGAGGTGCACTGAACTGAGCGGTGGTGTTTTCTGTGGTGTTACATTGTATGAAGTGCTGAATGGACGAGTACGATGTCCGGTGAGCACGTCGCGTATGGAACTTTGCCACGATTACGGTAGTTCTCACTCTTTTAAGTTTCACGACGATCGTAAGTGAACCGAATCCTGCGCCCAAGAAATCATATCATAGATAAGTCCACGAGGCGCTGATTATTCATGCATTTATAGCCCATGAACCTCCGTTAGTACCACACTTCCCTACATCATGCCCTCAGTGGAAACGCTAGAGGAGCGATGGACACCCACAGCGATCCAGACCGCCTTCGTCTTCGATTCCCTGCCAAGTTACCCGCAGAAAGCGGGGGATATTTCTATCGACTTTCCGCTGCTGAATCTTGGGTGGACCTTTACGTTGTCGTTGACCCCCGAAAAACCTCATAAGATTGGCCTAGGGAAAAGCAGACGAGCTCGAAACTGGATCCCCGCAGCGTTCTCCTTTCGACAGCATACTAGCGGAATCCGTTGGGGGAATGCATCCATCCATGCTCAACTTTCGCTTGCTGTGGAACAGCCTCATCACGTAGACTCCCCAGCTGTAGTTCCTCAAGCTGCAGTTCCTCAACTCGTAATTCCTCAAGCCGTAGTTCCCCAAGTCACAGTTCCCAAAGCTGCAGTTCCCGGAGATGCGGTCCCTCAAGATCCGGTTCCTGTAGTTCCGGTCCCTCGAGAACCAGTTTCTCAATATGCATATGACTGTAGCCCCGCTACATCCACCTACGCAGGAGAGTATGCACCACAAAGCAATATGGGTAGCAGCACGACGCCACTTGCCGCAATGAAGATCCTCTTAGCAGACACACCCTCGTTGGAGCTCCCATTTGCAACATCTTGCACCATCTCATCGTCTGGACCTAACAAGATCTGGCTCCTTGTGACGATTTCGGAGTGTCCACTCCCCAATGGACTTTTCGGAGCTCGTCTTGACCACGTCAACGGAGCACAGGGCAAGATGCAGTTGGTCAAGCCGAGCAACGATCGTCTCCTAGGTCAATCAATTGCAACCGGAAAACTTTTTGACATGAAATTCTTGACCCCCTCTACCCGTTCTTCGGGAACTACTGGAAAGCCCCTCCCGACCTATGCTTCGTTCTCCGTATTAGAAGAACACGTAGACCCTTCATGCTGTCAGTGAAAGCGTACATTTTGAGCAGCATCCAACTGATAGTTCCGAAGGTACACTGGGAATGGATTGGTTAAATGCACTAACGGCACCTGGTAATACCGGCGCGAAACACGCCGAGGAAATTTCGTGTCCCGAAGATCATAAATACGACGAGCAGGATAGTGATTTCGAGGGTGAGGATGAAGATGAAGCATCGTCCCTACTCTCTGACTCAGGCGGCGAGCGTGATGTGGCTGTCCCTGGAGGTAGACCGTATAGTGACGCCATCTTGTTTGTACGCGCTTTATAATAACAAGATCTCCACAGGCCAACAATCAGGAAGCAGCACCGAGAGGTCTAGCACTTCCATGTCTTCCTATGCGGTGGAAGGAGGTCTGCGATGCATCCCTGTTACTTTGTGGTTACTCAATCATCACCAGCCAGTGATCAGGGCCCTGTTGATTACTTACACGATGGATTCATCAGAGATCCGGAAAAGACATTATCCAGCAGTGAACGAACGATTTGGGTGAAGTTCGCAGCCCATAGAACGTGAGCGTTGCGTCGATTCTTGAAAATGTGCTTACTCGATGGTATTTGGCTGGAACGCAGGTGGCACGCTTTCTTGTGGTATTGCTACACTGGTAATCTTGAATTCTGCAAATTGAAGTCGCAAGTTGAACCCGGTGGTCGACACCTTCGTGTAACCCCACTGGAAGGCGGGCCGCCAGCCTGTTCACCCAAGTCAATGTATCGTCTAGCAGATCTTGTAGGCATCCTGGATCCAAGTGACACGATACTAAAACATTTTAAGGTTGGCGACAAGGATCTCAAGGCTAAAGCGCTAGCAGCTATCAAAGAAAGGTTGACCGAGGAGAATGTCGTGGATGAAACATTCTCTGTCTTTACGTCTAGGTTAGTGGCTCCTCGTACCGTGGTTCATCGCTCACAGCCATAAAGATACCCCGATGTTCGAGAAGTCCAGCTCGGCGTCCTCAAGGAACACCGTGGATCAGCCAAGGTGAAAAAGGCATTTCTCAATGCGATGAAGGAGTATGCCAGGATGCCGCATGCGGAGCCTGTGCTTTCAGCTTTCTATGATAATCTTGTGGCGTGAAATTATGAACGTTTTTCTCTTGTTGACTATCAACCTGTCCTGTCCCTGTATTGCGTACAGATGATGCATATTGTACGATTACCGTGTCGGTGTCTGTAATTAATCTCGAAAACATAGGGTCTCGTTTCTGGGGCTATCAGAGACGTAGTGCGAACAAGAACCCGTAACCTTGGTTGGCGTGTTATGATCCATCCCCTCGACGTAGCCGATTGAACTTGGGCAGCATCTCCCGGAGATACTCACCGTGTTTAATTCGCAAGTCCGCTTCCTGAACTCTACCTCTACCGCTCCAAATTCGTTTCTCCGCAGCGGGCCCATACACAGATGTGTACTCTTCCAAAATCTCGTCCTCGGTCGGTACGACCAGACAACCCGCACCGATAACACAATAATTGGATATCCGCACCGTATGATGCACGCGCGCTCTCGTAGAAATGGTGTTGTTATTTCCTATGGAGGGCGACTCGACGCCTGAAAAAGGACATCACAAAACGTCAGCGTTGAAGCCACGGGACTTGGATGCGTCGAGAATACGGCTCGAGTCAAGGAACAATGGAAGGAACGTACGACAGCCGATCTCGAACAGGTTGTTGTCGCCGACGCGCATCACTTCCTTGCGGCGGTTGACGATGATGGCGGCTTCTTCGATGATGCAGCTGGAGCCAATGACGATAGGTCCGCCAAGGGCGAAGATGGTAGCCTTGGGGTGGATGACAGAGCCTGGTCCGATGGTGATATCGCCTTTGAGATCGACATCTTGGCAGACGACTGCTTTCGAATGGATCGTAAACTTGTCCCGTCTGATGATGACAAAGGTCAGTTGACCTGCGGCGTACGGCTTTGAAACGTTTGCTTACATGGGTGGCATAAGGTTTGAACAAAGTTCAGTGTCACACTACGCCGACGGAGTTCTGCCGATCGGATCCAGCACGGCTGTGGGTTATGCACATCGCACGCGCATCACAACTTTTGGCGTGTTTCGTACTCGTGGACAATTTTTCCCTGCATCAAGGGTCCAACCCAGCAATGCGTCGAGTTGCAAACTTTACGGACGGTGAAAAAAGAATGTTTCGAAGTATCCAAGGTAATGTACTGAAGCAGTATATCCGACGTACCCAACCTATCATACCGGAAATAAGATCAATAAGTAATCAGTCCCAAACGAATCAAGTCGGTTTTTCGAGATGTACGTTCTCCCCCCACCGCTCCCACGCTTGCTCCCCAATATGTCGCATCGCACGGAATATCTCTTTTCTAATCGACCACCACCCTTCTCGTCGGATGGTCTCATACGAATCAAGCATCGTCCAGGGTTGTGATGTAGAAAGCGTGCCGCTGAAACACGAACTCTCTTGGATCAGTGTGAACTCGGGGTATAAAGGATCATAGTATGTCGTATAAAAGAGGCGACGGGCCTCCGCATGAGCATATCTGCAGAAGGGATCAGATCGGGATGCGAGTACGCGAGGATCACCGTACCTCCACATTGCCAATATGAACAGCAACTGGATGATGACGCCACAGTAAATGATGGTAGTGTTCCAAGATTTCTTGGTAGTTACCGGCTGTGTGGGGTGTGAGTATTAAAGAGGAATGCGGGTCCTAATGTACATACCGGAAGCCCACGAACCCAAGCAGAGGGTCTATTATCGCGGTGTAGATCGTGCTGTTTTCCTGTCTCTAAATGGAGATTATGGGCGAGCTGGTTCCTAGCGAACCTAGCCGCCTTGGAGACTTCCTCCAGCTGTTCGAGATGACTGGAATTGAGATCTAGATCTTCGGATCTAGCGACAGATGAAGTGGTTCACTAACGGCTTCCTAGCAAGCGTAAAAAACAACCGACCTGTCAGTATCGCTCAGGTTTTCAGCCAGGTCCTTGAGAGTCTTCCTCATACGGGCCAATGCCTCAGCATGTCCAATCGGACTACCGTCCGAAACAATAGAAACATCTGCTTCAAGTGACCTATTTTCTCTACTCCCCAATGCATCAGGAATCTCCACGGTATCATCAACTTCCCTGCCCATAGCGTCAACAATTCGCACCAAACTGCGATGAGGAGTCGGCGGTGATAAGGTTTTATTCTTCTCCGCATCCGTGTGGCTGTTCGGGAAATCTATCAACGGTTCTGTGGTCTTTTCCTCGTCGACCCTTTCCCGCCCATAAGCGTCCACCAGTCGGACAGACGGGGATTTTCGAAGAGACCGTGGAGATGGTCCATTTTCTCGAGAGATCGGTGTCGTGGGCCGTTCCGGGGTAGCAGGTCTGCGGGACACAGTGGGCATCGACGTTGACTGGGTAGCTTCATGTTCCGTGTCGCTGTCAGTGCTGCGATCCGTGGTCTGTTTGGGTAATGGTAACTCGGGATTTGTCAATCTTATAGCAGACAAAGGTGGGTTCGAATGTCCTTCTGTTGCAGAAGTCTCTGATTCGGTGACGTCGAATCGAACTTTGAGCAGGCCTTTCTTCCTGCCAAATGACCCATACTGAGATTGGTCTGTAGTATTGTTTAGTAGCACGGATTGACCTGGTGTGACCACCCAACCACCCGGTGGCACGGGTGTGCGCAAGGGGAGAGATCTGGCTCGTGGCAATGTTCCCACCGGAGTAAGAAGTTCATCTTCGACTGGATCGTCAGTCGCAGCGTCCGTACGTGTGGGGGGAAGGGAATTAGCGCGGGGTAATGGAGTAGAGGTGGATGCCGGAGGTGTTGAATCCAGAGGGAAAAAAGCCACAGGGGAAGGCGATCGATGGCTAAGCTTGGGTAGCAGCGGAGTCGCGGCCCAAGCACCAGGTGGTTTAGGTGTCTTGGTCAAGGTGAAGTTTGGGTTGACACCGTCACGCCGGTCTTTTGAAGGCGAACTCTCAAGTGCATCGTCGTCCGACGACAAGGGCGGACCAGGAAGATCTGGGAGGTCATGTGGGGGAGAAGGCGTTCGGAAATCCAAGACCGAACTACCACGTGGGGGTGTGACAGGGGAAAAAGAAGGGGACACTTCGGGAGTGGGTAATTGCGACCTTGAGGTGGCAGACGGAGGAGTACCAGGGGGGGTTGATCCGGCAGGTAGCTCTTCTGGTAAGGGATCGACAGTTTGTGCACGTGATAGATCGTCTAAGTTCTGATGGGACGCCTCGTTGGGGATTGAAGCCGATGCTCCTAACTGAGGTGAACGTTGTGGTGATGGTGACGTTAAGACTTCCGTCTCGGTGTCTGACTCGATCTCTTCTGGAATAGACTTTGGTGGATTACTCTTCGGCGTGGTAGACTGGAGGTCAACAGCAGACCTTTCTTCACTGCCTGAGATACTGTTCTAGTCGTTACAGAGCCAAACGTGGATAAAGACATACCTGGTACCATGTCTTCCTGACTCCACGACTTTCTGACCGCCGGAGGCTCTACGCGGCTATGCGGCTCCACAGCTTCGCTCAGTCCGTTCTGATGGCCCTCTTGAAAGGAGGATTCATCGCCAACAACGTGCGTGAGGCTCATATCGCTCGTTGCGTGACCGACACTCGAGAAGCTCTTCATCCTGGAACGCATGGGTATCTGACTGGACACGACAACTTCCGATACCTTGCTTGGTGTCCGAGAGCCAGGGGTGAGGGAAGAAGTACTTCTACGGTGATCTGCAGTATCATCGAGTTCAAGCGGGGGGAGGGGGCTGCGAGCGAAGTTCCAACCAAACTTGGATGCGACGCCTGGCGCTTTGCCAGGGCTGGGATGTTTTGATTGTGCGGATTGAGCAGTGCCAATGGCACTTGGCTCCAAGCCTGAATCTGAACGATCCCCCAAGTTGTGCAACAACTCGGGTGACGTAGCGGAGGAGTCCGCCCTTGGTAACGTGCTCCGTAGCTTCGTTGAAACCTGAGAAGCGTCCCCATGTCTAACAGAGTCTCGCAAATGAGGTAGGCTTGAAGAAGTACGAAGGGAATTGTTATCCTTGCTTCGAATTTTTTGGTGAGAAGTAGATGGGGATTTGGAAGCCGACCAATGGGGATGGGGTGAATTCCAGTTGCGTTCACGTTCGTGTGTTACCTCTTTTTTCTCTCCTTGTTCCCGCTCCTTCAACGACTCACGGCTGCTAGCTAAGGAGGCGGGGGAATCCGAGCGAAGGGATGTGCGGGAGGACTTTCGCTGAAGGGATGCATGAGTTGGTGTAAGATAAGGTATCGCAGAGGGCGACCGGGGTGGATGTGAGTGCGAGTGCGAGTGTGAGTGTGAGTG
>JBBPKJ010000795.1:0-16591 GCA_038089195.1 Brasilioporus rufonigricans | reverse complement strand
CGTAGTATACCGTTTGTCCTGTTGTCGTCGTAGACCGTTCGAATCGCTTACTAAGGTAGTTAAACAGTTCGTGAGCGGTCTCGAGGTGGATCATATGGATGAATAAGGAATCAGGGATGGTGGAAATAATAATATTGCCTATGAAGGCTCCTGGCTGCGCGTCTGGGTCCGTTGCAGTACCGTCGAGGTATTCTTGCAGACCGGCTCGTTTGACAATGAGTTGAATCTTCTCGCGCCATGTATTCCAGTTCTGTCCGTTCGCCGCTAGATCCGGTACACGGATTTTCGTGCCGTCGTCGAGCTCGACTGAGTAAGACATTTTCTTCTCGGGCCTTGGGTGAGAGTTTGGTGAGTGAATGAACTTTGTTCGTTTACTGAATGCCGCCAGGGCTCATAACCTATTGAAACCTATTGGTTATATTTATCTGGTATCTGTACTGTCTTCAGTAAGTCACTAAAGACGAAGTAAACTAACTACTGTCCGATGTAGGTATGCTTATGTAAGCCACCAAAATAGCGTACTAGCTAAATATCCAACAAAATAGGTCTCGTGGAAGCAAGGGGTTCCGTGTCTCGAAGGTCTGTAGGGTGGTAGTGATTGTTGCTGGGCCAGAAGAAGTCATGTTGATTGTAACAAACGAATTCAGATTCAATATCCAGGTGTGGACGAGTTGTAACTGTCGAGGAAGGTGACACGAGGGGGCGACGAAGGAACAAGGACCAGGGCACGAGAGGGCAAGCCTGCACTGGAATCCTGAGATTTTCTGGAAGTGGGTTAGGCGCAAAAGGAGAGGGGAACGGGGGGATGCGAGTGGGGCGAAAGCAAGTAAAGCACGAGGCGATAAGGCATGCTATCAGGAAAATGCTGACGAGTCCGGTACGATGCTGAACCCTGAGGCCTCAGCCCGGGATCGACACGAAGGCAACCACTAACTCGCAGGCTCGTAGTGCAGCACAGGATGTCCGCATGTTCAACAGAAAGACGAGTTCAAGTTCAGGCCTCTGGGACAAGATGTAGGTTAGCTAGCCATTCCTTATTGGGGTGGATTTCTCGAGACAAGTTCTGATGTCTGGCGGAACTGGCATCGATGGACATGATTCAGAGATATAATGATGGCAGTTAAGCGACAGCTGAACGGTGTTTCGTGGTTGTGATCATCTGCAGCGGCAACCTACCACTTGCCCCTCGAACCAGACCAGCTGTCATGACCACGAAAACGTTGTATTGTGCATTCTATGCAGGGGACTCTATTCCAAGAGCCTGGAGTGCTGATCGGGCGTGCTGGCACTGGCACTACCTAGGTGTAGATTTTGACTGGGACAAAGGGACTCGAGAGAATAGACAATAACTAAGCGGACTTGAACGGGTCTACAAACTAGGTCAAGGGGGCCAACGAACCTCTGCCTTGACTGGCAAGTGGATCAAGCGTCCAGCTCGGTGGCATACACTATATGGCGCGCCGTCCAATTCGTAAGTTGATGTAGATGCGTAGGACTGAAGGAACGATCCTACCACGAGTCCTCACGAGCATTCAAAACCAGGATGTTCCCCGACACTGCTATCGTTCACTATAGTTGATGTACATGACACGAGATGCGACATATCGTCTACTCCGAGTCGTCCTCTGCAAGAGAATGCACGTCGTCGAGGTACATGTTGACCGTTTCCCACAAGAAGTCGTACAAGTCTAGCTCCGTGTCGTCATCCTCTGACGGCGTAAACGGAGCATCTACATCGGTGACGGATGGAAAATGTCGGGCGAGGAATTCATGTACCAAATCCGCATTGCGGATCGGAGACTCGAGAAAACGGATACATGTAAGAGCAGGACTGCAAACGACGTCCTCCGTGTTTGTCGGAACCTCCCTTGCATCCACAGGTAAACAAAGTTCGTAGAGGTCCGGACAATGTTTAAGGAGTAACAAGAGTCCTTTGAAGGTGACGTACTTTGCCGACCGCCAAGGACAGGGATATATGCGCTGCTTGCAGTTAAGATGCAGGATGTGGAGAAAGCGCCAGTTGTGGGTCAAGGATAACAGTTCATCGTCATCCACAGAAACCAAGCGGCCAACGTCGAGGTTTAATACGCGCAGATGAGAAAGGGTGGAGAGTGGATGAAGTGTGTCATACGAGAGATAGCGGCACATGGTCAAGTCGTGTAACTCCACAGCAGAGAAAGGCTGATTCTTCACGTTTCGTTCAGTTTTGAGATCAATTGATCGAAGGGACTGTGTACGCTGAGGAGATGCCAATGCAGTGAAAAAAGAAAATACTGCATCGACAGCAGGTATCAAATGATAGCAGAGTACGAAGGAACTGAATACCTGGTCCTGTGGTCCTAGGAGGCTCGTAACGAAATGAAGATCCCTTGCTTGTAAAGTCAAGTCTTTGACGTTGCGAAATGGAGTAACGTGAGATGGAGTGCAGACCTGGTGCAAATTTGATTTCTCAGCACGGTGCATTGTTGATAACTCTTTGAGCTTCGGAGACATGACGAGGTGCACCAGGGCAACATCGTCGATGGGAGTATTGGTATAGAGATGTTCAAGATGTATGCAGTGAGTGATGCTTTGAGAGAGAAGTTCGATGGTCGTGCAAGATGCTTCCTCGTCCTCATCGAGGTGGATGGAAATGGACTTTAAATTAGGGCAGAGGGAAGGGTAGTTGGTGAGAAATGATTGCAGTGCCGTATCGGTCGAATCAGCGCAGCTTACGCTCAAGGAAACGAGTGATGGGCTTAGTAATCGTTGAATGAATACGATGGAAATAGGTGACTGGGACAGAAACGAAGAGCACCACAGAAGTACCCTCAAGTTCGGCACGAGTAACGAAGGACATAAGCTGGTAGCTTCCAAAAAGTACAGAGAGAACCCGCAAGATTCAATGCGGAGCTCCTTGATGCGGTGCGAGTACCGATGAATGATAGCCCATTCACTTGGCGATGGTGGTGTCTGTCATCTAGTGGGTGAACTATCAAACGAGAAGGACCAACTCAAAGTACCTTTGCCTTTTCTACGTTCAACCCCGTCGTATAGCACCGAATGAGAGGTTCGAGTGAGTCCAACTTGGACCAAAGATGGTTGAGGGAAGGTTCAGAGAATGCACGACATGTTCGGGCTAGGGAGGCGAGCACACCACGTGCCTCTCTGAGTTGGTACACATCCATTTCAGGTGCAACAAGATAGTCCAGTATGCAATAGAACAAGTCTGGCTGAAACAAGGGGTTCCGCGTTTTGAAGGCCTGAAACTCGGTAATGGTTGGACTGAACGTCGTCATGATTGGACAAGTCTGAGGTTGTAAAACTGCGACGCGGGTCGCTTCTTGTCATGTCACACAACAAGTCCACACATTCGACATCCAACAAGAACCAAAGAAAACCTCTCAAAACCCTCAAACTTGCGCGCCGCGACAGCAACGATGACGCGGAACCGCCTACGAAAAAATACCATGCTGTTTTCGCGGTACGTCGTTGAAAATGGTTGACTAGCCCATTCATCCCCTTCTTCAACCACAGCTTTCAAGTCCTCCGGTATTCAATTTAACAAAGGAAGACACCATCGCGTCGTCGAGTTCGTCGCGATTGGCAAAGCCTGTCGGTCCCTCGGATGTCAAGGGAAAGGGCAAGGAGACGAGGGCGTTGATGGACGACGGGGTCGATAGCTTATGGGTGGACAAGTATGAGCCTACGTCCGAGGTAAGACGCGACCCCTCTCTATGTTTGTGAACGCCACTCTTCATAGCGCGTCATGCTGAATTCAAACGACCAAGGCTGAACTGGCAGTTCACAAACGCAAGGTTGAAGACGTGCGCCGGTGGCTCCTCGAGGCGTTCGAGGGTGGACCCTCTGCCAAACTGCGCAAGTACCGCGTATGTGTTTGGTGCTCGATGCCGCTGCAGCTGAACGTATCCGCCTTTTCGTCGCGCTTGTGATGGCCTACAGCGCATACTCGCCCTTACGGGCCCCGCCGGAACCGCGAAAACGGCTACATTGCGCGTCCTATCGAGAGAACTCGACTTTGATATTCTGGAGTGGCGGAATAGTATGAGCGAACGCGGACCGTCTGCCTTGATGAACGAAGAGGGTTTTCCGAGTGGTAAGTATAACTTGCATAGTTGTTTGAATTGAACCATCAACTTGCATGCACCTCGTACAGATGACTTGGATCTCAACACGGAATCGCTGTTCGACAAATTCCAGGCCTTTCTGACACGTGCCATGACTTGCAACAGTATATTCGTACATCAAAGTACTACTCAGGGACACTCACAAGTCCCATCATCGGCGCTACGATCTAGAAGACGTCAGCTCGTTCTTCTGGAGGACCTCCCTAATCTTCTTCATCAACCTACTCAAATACGGTTCCAGGCTGCTCTACGATCTCTATGCGTCCCTACGTCTAATCTCTCGGAAGCTCCAGGGCCACCGATGGTCATCATAGTGTCGGATTCAGGGCTTCGTGCGGAGCAGCCCGATGATAACACTTGGGATAGTAGTAGCGGGCGGAGATGGGGGAAGAGGGAAGTCCTGGATATTCGAAACGTCTTGGGACCCGAATTGTTGACGAGTCCCTATGTGACGCAGATTGGGTATGTTGGAGATAGCCTATTCAATAGTTTTGATCGACCATCTTTCTCTAGGTTCAATCCAATAGCCCCAACATTGATGACGAAGGCACTGCAAGCTCTGCTTGCGTCGCATTTTGGATCCATGGAAGCACACGAAGGAGTTGGCAGACGGCCTGCTCGCGAAGTCGTTGACATCATCGTAGGATCTTCCAACGGAGACATCCGAAGCGCGATCATGGCCCTCCAGTTTGCATGTGTGGTAGACCTTCCCGCCTCGACGAGCAAGTCGAGGGGCAAGGTGGCTCGCAAGAACGATGGTGGTGCAAAAAAGACGACAAACGCCCGTGCGGTTCTGGAAGCAGTCAGCAGACGGGAGCAAAGTCTGGTACTATTTCACTTGATGGGCAAGATCTTGTACAACAAACGTTGGGGTGGCATTTGAGGCTCAAACGACTGTCGCTAACAGCATATCTCGTATCTAGGTAGACTGGACCCTCCTGCGTCCCATCTATCAGCCAAGGAGGCTGCGAAGGAGCGTGAATCGGATATGCAACTAGTTGATCCGCCGCCTCTGCCATCATGGCTCTTGCATCACAACCGTAAAGCGAGTCGAGTGTGCATGGAGGCAAGCCCCTTTAAAAGCGTTTGGTGTGACTCGCGACTCATCGCCACATAGACGCTGGCAGCAGAATCGCCGATTGACTCGTCCCTTCTTGGACTGTATACTCATCAGAACTACACCCAATTTTGCACGGACATTGATCAGTGCGACGGCGTTTGTGAGGGACTGAGCTGGGTCGACTGCATAGACGGGGTGAGCTGAACCGATGTCTTCCTCGCACGCACGCTGACGAGACGTCGTTCAGCTAGCGAATTCCCCGTATGCGTTTCCCACCTTGTCGTTGTCGACGCTTCACGCCTTGCCGACGCCAGTACCGCGGCGCGGACAAAAGGTGTGCAAGCCCACGTGGTTCGACGTGCGTACTCGGGAGCTGGAGGCGTCGGATGCGGTCGGGGACGTTCTCGGGTGGCTCGAGAAGGGCGTGATCGGCGATGGGGGCGCGTCGTCATCGACTTCAGTGGGAAAATGGACGCATGCCAACGTCGCAACGGAGCTCGGGTGCTGGCTGCATGCGCTCGATCGACGTGGTGGTGACGCGGGGCTCCGCTCGCCGCCGCCGCGGACACACCGGACGTTCTCGTATTTACCGTGGAGCCTCGGGGCTGCCGGGGGCGACGTGCTAGGGGAGGACGAGGGTGGGGAGGAAGAGAGCGACAGAGAGGGGGACGTGAGACTGCCTGGTGGGATGCGGGGTAGAGCCGAAGGGATGGGGTGGTTGGAGGAGGATGACATTGAAGACGTGGAATGATATTGTCCTGGGCCCGGGCCGGCCCGGATGTCTATACGAACACTACTCTATCTTGGACTTGACAAACGTCTAGTATGATACGCAGACAGTTGTCACGGCCAATTCGTATCAACCTTACTCCGCGCTCGCCAAACCAAGTCCACTGTCGCGAAACGGAAAACCTCGCCCAGAAAAGACATCAATCGACGTCGAACAATGAATCCTGGCTACGTCGTAGCAGCGGCGTTCGCGTGTCTACGCTTTTCACCGCGTTGCTCGCACTTGGCATAGGTAGCACGGCACTCGGTCTGTGCGTTGCCTGTCTCGAGCAACGCTTCCTGTGCTAACATTCGATGACGCCCACGCACGCATCGTCACTTTTTACGAGACCAGCTACGAGATCTACTCCTCGTTCACGCTGTGGCCGGTACAACTCCGCAAAGACCTGCGCGCTGGGATCAGAGCCAAAAACCAGGGTGACCATGCGTTGAGCGAGCGATTCCTCGCCCGGTACGTGTTGCGTTCTCGTCCATGTCGTACCTTTCACGTTCTTACCTTGCATGCACACAGCGCTTACCAAACTGCGCTGGACCTCCCACTGTCGGTACTCGGTTCCGACCCATACCTCAAGCTGTCAGGCATCGCCGCCGTCTTGGCAGAGGTCGCCCCAGACAGGCGCGCGAAACAAGTCCTGCGAAGCGTTTGGGACAAGGGTGACGTCTCTGCCTCCGCACCGTCCGATACCCCAAGACAAAGCACGCGCAGCGACGACTGGGCGACGTACACGCTCACGAACGAGGAGCGCCTTCGCAGAGTGGCCGTTGCGTGCAAGCTTTCAGAGCTGTGTACGGGCGAGGAAGCGGAGGAAGAGGAAACGTGGCTCGTGTGGGCGGTGGAGGAGGTGCTTGGACTCGTGGGCGTCGTCCAGACGAAAGACGGGGGCTCGACGCGCACTGGCAGCACCTCGACGTCTGTCGTACTTGCGGAGCTCGCGTTGCCGTCTTGGATGCGGCGCGTCGATCTCGGCGCACCGCTTGCCGCGCTCGGCTCGCTGTACGCGCGCAAGGGAAACGGCGAGTGAGTGCTTGGCATCTTTAACCCAGCGCCGCTCATGCCAGCATACGACCTCGTCGAAAGGTATGCCATGCCGCTGTATTTACAGGCCATATCGCTGCTTCTCCCACCGGGCATGGAGAACGTGACCATCGAAGACCGTTGCGAGGGTACGTCTGCTCGTTTACCCCCACCTCGCACCCCTTGGTCTAACTCGCTAACCATGTGCCACGCAGCTGCACAACTTATGAACAATCTCTCGGAACTGATCATGCGGAGGCCACCTTCACCCGAAATCAGACACCAGGCGGAGGCCTGGGCACGCCAAGCACATGGATTGATTCAAGGCGTGCAAGAGACGCCCTCACCTCGCAAAGGGTGGTTCAACTCCGACAATGAACCGAATAGAGAGGTCTGCAACCAGGTATGGGGTGTGGTCCTCTTCAATCTCGGCATGCTGCGCGAGGTGAGCCTCTCTTTTCTGATGAAAAAGACTTGAGCAGAGTTTCCGTTATGGTAGATGGACGAGGACCATGCGACAGCGCGTTCGTTGTACGAACAGAGCCTCAGGCAGTGCGAAAGGGTCGGGATGAAGGAAGGGGTACTGCAAACCAGGCAAGCTTTGAGAAGAATTGGCCGTGCTGGCGAGAACTCGGTGTAGCCTTGGCTGGACTCCTTGCAAGTAAATCGAGATCTATCTGACTGTTGATCCTACATCTCCATTCCTGCCTATCCAATACCTTTGCGTACTTGCCGGTCTCCCTAATGACGATGCCTCGAAATGACGACCCCGACAAGGTCAAGAAAGAGCCATTTGTTCGTACGACAGATACCGTTTGCCATATCCTACACCTATGACCGTTCCCGCCTGATTCATACCATCTCAATTCTTGGCAATTTCGTACAGGTATGCTCCGTATACCTTGGTCTGCAAACGGCGTGGTCGAACACGACGCTCAGCACTCGTCTTTTTGCAAGCGACGGTCGAGCTTACCCCATTGATATAGTTCGCGACGTCCACCTTTTCGCTCAAAGAGCTGATAGTCAGGAGGTATCAGCGTCTGACAGTCTGGAGCACGATCGTGCAACGATAGAGCTTACTGAGCGCCGTCGTCCGATCTGCCCATGGACATCAACATCACGTTCGGGTTGCCTGGAATGGCCTCCTGAAGGGTAAACACCAGCGGGACCGACCCTCCCTCGAGCACATAAAAGGGCGCGAGGTCTTCCCCCCAGACGGTCTGTCAGCGTATTAGTTGAGATCTTTGCCATGCCCCGAATACATGCGACGTCGACGACACCCACCTTGATTGCCTCGTACCCAGCCTTGTAGTTCCAGTGGTCCTTGTCGCCAATCCAGGGATTGGCTCCCATCTGATAATTCACCGCGATCTGGTTCCGCGACCCCGACTTGCGGAACTCCTCATAGAGGAAGTTGGTCACGAGACTTTGGATCACTTCAGGGGTTTGGGGTTTCACGAGGCTGTCGGACGCCCGTCAACGTGCGACGTGGAAAGCGTGCCCAAGGAGGCGACGTTCGGACAGGGACGCACCGAAGACTGAACCGACCCGTGACGACGCAGGGAATGATCGTCCCCACGCGTCCGCCATCGATGCCGTGGATAGAGAGCGATGGGTAACGTCCTCTTCCCATCAGCAGTTCGACCGGGTCCTCGGACAACTCGACCTAAGCCACGTCCGTGAGTCGGGTGCAAGGACGAGAGGCCGGTATAGAATACATACGCGGGCGCCTGTGTCCTGCGCGAGGTCGTCGACGGTGTAGCCCAGTGCCCTGAACGTCGCCCTGAATCCCCGAGCCGTGCACGGTCAGTCGACGATCACCCAGGATAAGCGTGGCGTGGATCTGACCTCTCCTCCTCTGTCGGTGCAGGAACCAATAACTCAACGCCTGGGACCTGGATCACACCGTTGGTGTCGACGAGCTTTCCAAGCAGACTGATGAGGTCGATCATGGGCTCATGAACCATGCGCCCATATAGGCCCGAATGGAGGTCGTCTTTTGCACCGGTAATAGTGACACTGAAGACGGCGGCACCTCGAAGACCATATGCGAGCGAGGGGTGACGGTAATTATACCAGTAGTTGTCCGCCTGTTTTCAGGTCAACACGTCAGACATCACGATCGGCACAGTAGGTCCCTAGAGAGACTCGGACACGCACGATGCAAGCGCAGGTAATACCAGTGAAAAACCCGTCCGTCTTTTGCGCTTCAGCCTCGATCCAGGGTTCGAAGTTGTCGTTCCCGACTTCTTCCGTACCCTCGAACAAAAACCGAGCGTTGACGGGGAGTTTTAGGCCAAGATTTTTATGTGCTTCGAGGACGTTGAGCCATCCAGTGACGGGACCTTTATCGTCCGTGGTGCCGCGACCTACGAGTTTGTCTGTTGTTGGAGGGTCCGTGAGGCGTGTGGGAACGAATGGACTGGGCGATTGGGGGTTATGCTGTGCCCAACCTTGTGCGTCGGCCTGCAGTGTCAGTGATGACATCGTGAGCCAGAATTATATCCGAATAAATAATAACCACGTACAGGCTGAACGTCATAGTGCCCGTAAATGAGGACCGTCTGGGTGCTGCCTGGAGCGCCATCAATACGTCCGAGGACGAGCGAGGGAACTTCGGTAGGGGACTGGTCAAGCGTCACGCCAAGTGACGAAAGCTTCCCGCTGAGCCAACTCTGCATCGCCTGAACGGGTGATTGATCCTGGTCAGCGCTTACGCTAACAACGTTCAAAAAAGGACGTGAGCAGTGATAGATCAACGGGGACGCCATCAATGATACCTTGGGATGGATACGGCCTGCATGAGGCGATCGATGAAATCGTTGGCATTTCTATCAACCTCGTCAAAGAACGATTGTTGGTCTGACATAGTTATGTCCTAAATCTGTGGGATTATGGAGTAGAGGGTGTTCCAAAGTGAAAGAATCAAGTCTAGCGAGAGGAAGGATACTTATACCATTTCTCCCTTCATCACAGATATGGGCGCATCGTTACATGTAACAAGTGAAGGGGATGTCGCTTCCAAAGCGGATCTTCTAGAACAGAAGATGTATACGAACCGTGACATCCTTGGATAGGAGTATTGCGCACTTCCGCAAACAACGATACGGCGCAAACTGAGTGAGTAAATGTTTGCAGGAACGAATTGTTGCAAATTGCGCAGCATGCTCTCGGATTTGACTAAGAGGGAACTCTTGACCCATTCGACCTTCACGGGAGCTGCATGAGGTCTGCTCCACATGATAAACGAAACATGCAGCAGAGCTCAGTAAGCTCCTGCAGGATCAGTCCAGAGACAGAAAAGTGTAACCGACTGTGAAACTTGTGGACTGAACCAAGAACAAGTTGGGTGATGACAGTTTAGGGGCAAATGAATCGTGAAGATGCGCCGGAGTACACATCCGACTCACGGAACAGTAACGGATGTGGTGGGCATATGACGTGCCCAAAGTTGGAAAAACTGAACCAGATACCTTTGCCCGTGTTAATGAATGGTCACATGGGTTCGGGGTCTAGCCCAAGCGGACAAAGCCGAATACGGAGTTGTCCCCATAATCAATTGGGCGTTATTCGAATTCCGCGAGATGTCGACGACTATGATCGGGTTTCTCATCGCGGTCTGGCGGCAACGACAAATGTAATGGCCTATGATCGTGCGACATCTGAAGAACTTGACTGGTGACAGGCGGAATCGATCATCCGCTGGAGGAACGTTGAGCGTGGGTGACGAGTCTTTCGACTCGATGCGCGTATCCAGACCAGGTTGCAAAGATGGATTTGGTGCTGTCTTGGATACAGGAAATCTGACATCGATAATGATTCTGATATGAGCGGCCAAGCTTATGGAAGTACACGAGGCAAGCTCCTCCGTGTGTTTGTCGCTAGTACCTGTAAACACCCGGATGGGTAGACATTATCAAGATGTGTCGGGGACCAGTCCCCGTGCTGTGAACCAGGGTCACATCTAGAAAGAGCGACCGTAGAGTTCAATTTAGTTGATAGTAGTGATGGCATCCAGAACGGTCACCGGGACTGTACGAGATGGAATGTAAGGCTTTTGTTACTGGAAAACTACCTGAGGTACCTACCTAAGCGAATAACGAAGAAACTGGCGAGCGCGGGCAAGCTTTTACCGACGACGACCTCTGAAACAGCCCAACATTGCATTGTGGACTCGAATAAAACTAGTATCATGTCATGTAAATGATTCAATGTCACTCGTAGCCGTGTCGGAGTTGGTTCACCTGCGTCTTTCTTCACGTCGCTCCCTTCGTTCACGTTCAGTGCTTCAGACCTTCCAATGGCCAACAGCCAAGAAAGTGGATCGGCTTCGGACAGCCCGAACATTGGCACTGCGCATCAACTTCGTGCTGATACTTTGAGCACTAGTACCGTTACCGGGAGACCTCATGTCGACCCGAGTCTCCTCGTTCACACCGTATTCCGACTCAAAGGCCCCAGAAAAGGACAAGAGTGGTGGCTCATCGAGCTGTAGCTATTGGTACTCCGAGTGAAATTGGCGCGATACAGAAGCCGACCACGTTGTCGAGACATTTAACGTGTGCACCCGTCAGAGGATCACCATTGGCGTCTCAAAATTCGACAGTCTCAACGGATGCATCAGAGGTAAGAGGTTTGCTCTATATCCACGATGAATGCGGTATTCATACGAAAACCAGTTCTTGGGACAGCACAATCAGTTTTCGTTTGGTGCTGACTAGAGGGCCTGGATTGTCATTATTTGTCCGGAAATGGCATTTCTACTCTAAGACCCTCACGTTCACAATACCAGGGCCAGGTGAGTCGCCATCTGTGGCGCTGGTCGAGTCAACATCTCCATCTCCCCGATGTCTCCTAGCGCTTCACTTTCCCCAGTATCCATGAACACCATCGCCATTCCGCAGTCGATGCTGGATAACGACAAGCTGGACCCACTGTCGATCCTGCCTCCACATCGAACATCTCGCGCATATTGCTTCCGTATGCACAGCATGGACCTGGGGATTAGAGTGTACATTGGCACGCATTCCAAGATGCACAACAGTGATAGCGGCATTCCTCTCGCTGAACCATTCCTTCAGGCGGGTAACATGTTCATGAGGTGAACTAAACGGATGTTGTAAGGAAAGTTATCGTCAGCTCGGTGGATGATGGTTTGCACGGAGACGTACGCAACATGCTCAGTGTTCGCTATTCCTTACAACCATCATAGACGCACGTTGAATTGCAAAGACCAAAGTAGCAGACTTACAACTTAGACGGTCAGCTCATGAGGAAACACGACGTGTTGAGAAGTTCAAAGTATGGACGAAAATGAATAATGTTGACATCAAGGTCCATGGTTTGTTCCGTGTACCTGTCAGGAACATATTGCCATGCTAAACGGTTGTCCGCTGCTGAGTGATCGAGGTTTAAAACAACGAATTGCAGCTTGGCTAGTAGCAAGACATGGGTTAGCAAACGGTCTTACTATTACGAGTCCGTCTATCAAAGGGACTCGGAGGATGGGTGTTGCCTTGGAACAAATTTCGCGCAAAAACGGATGCATTCTGACACTGATCACAAGAACAATACCTTACCTGTACTAAATCATTCACGACGTCGAGTTATGCATGTTCTCGTTCGTCAAAAACAGATGTCTGGAGTCACAGCGAATGGAGCGACTGCGATGCTTCACGTTCGTGGAACTTCGCATTCCGCACCGTTTCCCACGAGGGGTGATCGCACCATCCTTGGAACCGATTTAGGACGGTGTAATATACCACCTGACTGGGCCGACAGTGTGAAGGAAGTTTCAGCGCGGATTAGAAGGCAATAGAAGAGATCCAAGATCTTGTTCCGATAATCACTTGACCATGGTCACAGATGGAGCAAGAGAAATGGATCATCTCCATTCCCACAGCAGAATTGGGAGTCTATAGAGGGATGCCCGAGATCGGGTCTGGTGCCTAACAGTAACCCATACAGAAAGGTGCGTGGCCTACACCAGGTTCGAAGAGTTAACGGTGACCTCCGGGACATCATTTTGACACTATTTTTTCTTAGGAGTGGGTGTCAGAATTGAAGTCACCTGACGAGGTTCTGCTCTATCATGGCCGCCAATTTGCTGATGCTTCCCTATGGAACAAGCATGCGGGTGAGTATAGAATGCTCTTCGAGGGTACCTTGGATTCAGAAGGACTAAACTCTGACCTGAATTTTCCAACTAAGGCTAGGACCTAATGGCTTCCCACCAAGTTTGGACCGCCTTGCACGTAAATTGAACCATACTACTGGGTTCCCCGTTAGATCGACGCCACACAAGTTGAAGAAAGTTGCTCGTGATAAGAACTGTGATCGCAAAAAAAAACGAGGGTGCGCTGACTGGTTCTGGACGGTTTTCAATGGGAAAAATGAACCAGTCGGACCTCTGTTTGGTTTTCCAGATCAGCCGTCTAGAACCTGTCAGTGTACTGAATGATACGTCCTTCCAGGAAGTGACAATGCAGGGCGCAAGATGGGCACGATCTCGGTAGGTGCAACTTCCATTCATCTGTCTAAATGGGATGATCCGTTCTCCTTAGGAACGTCAAGAGACGTTATGTTTGCCATGTGTTCTCATTCTGTGGTTTACTCCCGCTGTTGTATGTTGCGCGCGAAATCGGTTTCCAGATAGGAAAACATACAGAAAGCAGGGTCTGACATAGCAACTTGCAATCAAACCTTCACTTTGCATGTTATACTCGTGTGTTCCTCTTGGTGTGGCAGCGCCGAGCTTTACTCTCTGTTGGCCGTCACTGATTGGTCCTTCTAGTATGATAAGATATCATTTCCGCAATTGATTCATACATCCAAATGAGGGGCCATCACCGCTCTAGAAGGTCGCTCACTGAACTGCGTATGAACTAAACTTCTGCGCATTCAAGTTCCGTTCCGACCTGTCTCCTTACAACAATTATCGTGAGGGAGCGAACAGATCGATGCATAACACGCGTCCATTGATGCAGAAACCCAGTGGTCGGTAGAACCTTCTTTGACGTGAGATGTTCGACAATTCAACGTGTCCCTTCCATACTTACTTCTGCGAGGCACTCTCTTCGGGTTCTGGCGGCCTTCTCCCCAAAACTTGTTTCAGAAGATCTGAAGACTCGGATGAAATCTGCCTTGTTCCAGTTTGTATGTAGATATCGCTGCGGTGGCAGCTTCAATTCAAAGTCAGATAGATTCACGAAGGAGGTCTGACCTGTGCTTCGTCTGCACTACTATGTTGTCCAGTGGAGCAATCGGTTCCCGACGTACAGGACGTGGCACAAGATAGTACGCCCGTGCCCGTCAATATTCTTGAAAGCTTTCGGGCAAGCTGGTATTGAAAACCTTCAAGGCTAGGCCTCGTTTCAAGCCGCCAGTGCACATTCATGCCAATTGGTCCGGGTGGAACCGAAGAAGACCAAATCATATTGCAAATAAATGCCATGTCCGAACCTCGACTGCTAACCAAACCATACTTTAAGGCGAACGTCTATGACAAGATCATGTTGATAGAAGCCTCATCATCGGACCATGGCACTGTACCGTAAGTGCTGATCGGATTCACATGTAACTGTAATTAAGATCAGTTCGATAAGAACATGTGATGTTCGAAGGAGCGTCCAGCCCGGCACTCCAATATTCCCTGGCGGTCATCCAAGGTTCCGATTGGGCTGGCGTAAGTCCCTCTTCTGGAATCTATGGAACTTTCCAGGTCTCCCAGAAGATGGCTTAGTGGCGCCCTCAGGACGGCACACCTTATCCAACCTAAGTCGACCAATTCTTTGGTGGGTATAAATACCACTTCAGTGCCAGAACGGAACCAACACATTCAAGGACGCCAGCCCTTTGCATCCGCTCTTCTCTAGTCACTGCCATTCAGTTCAACATCGACCTCTAAAATGCCTTCCGGCACTTCGCGTTGCCGTTACCATGGTTGGCTACCCCGCTCCCGTGAGGTTTACTGGGCCTTCTACAGGCAGAAGGTGGACAAGGCCAAGGCGCGGAAAGATCATGTGCTCAAATCGCGTAGCAGTCGCCTCCACACCGACCCAGTTCAACAATTCGGCGACACCATTCTCGGTGACACGTACATGAAAAACCTCTTTGAACAGATATTCCTCCAGGTCAATACCGACGTCAAGGTATGGTCCAATTGACGTCTTGGCACGTGAGCTAACCTTATTCGTTTCCTTTTTCTAGTGGGTTGACCCCAAATATGTCGTGACGAACTTCGAAACACTCCTATATCTACTCGACATCATCGTCCACGAGCCTCCCGCGTACTACAAGGCGACACGCGCGGATGGCAGTGTCATCGGCGAGCCGATTGGCGTGCCGATGTACCTCGTCTTTGACATGCTCAGCAACACCTCGGCAGCCTACGACTTGTTCCGTTATGACCCGTTCAATGCTGCACTCAAAGCGTTGTTGGACAACTGGGGCGTATACCTGAAGTCCACTCCTTCCGATCCTTATGTCCCTCCTTCCAACTCTACCCTAAACACCACAGATGAAGGGTGGTTCGGTCAGGTAGCGATGACTGAATTCGAGCCCTACCTCACACCGTTGACCTTTGAACAAACTTATTTCTGCCCCGATCCGTTGGCAGAGAACAAAGGTTTCGTGTCGTGGGACGCCTTCTTCACCAGAGAACTCGTGGTTGAGCCAGCGGCACGCCCCCTCGCAGCTCCCGACAACCCTTGGATCATCCACAATGCCTGTGAATCCACCACCCTCCAAATCAAACGCGATGTCAAGCTCCACGACACGTTTTGGCTTAAAGACCAGAACTACTCCCTCTACGATATGCTTGGTGGAAATGAGGAAGACGCCAAGCCATTCGTGGGTGGAACGGTTTATCAGGCGTTCCTTAGCCCCCAGGACTACCATCGCTGGCACAGTCCCGTCAACGGTACCATCCACAAGGCCGTCGTGTTACCTGGCACCTACTATGCCGTCCTCCCTGACGACGGTGCTCCGGCCCCTGTACACCCCGACGACCTCAAAGAGGGTGACCCTCACGGTGCCCTAATTCGCTCTCAGCCCTGGCTCACGGTTTCTGCCGCCAGGGCCTTGATCTTCATCAAGGCAGATAATCCTGCCATCGGGTTGATATGCTTCATAGGAGTTGGGATGGCGGAGGTATCCACTTGCGAGCTCAAAGTCAGCGATGGTGATCATGTCAACGCTGGAGACCAGATTGGAATGTTCCACTTTGGTGGATCTTCCCACGCGCTCATCTTTGGTCCTCAAGCGAAAGTCGCATTCAACGACATCGTGCCCAACACCCATTACTGGATCAACACGATCCTTGCGACGGTCTCGCCGAACTGACTACGATGATATGGTCGGTGGTGGATGTCAAAAATCAAAGAGCTGTTGTACGATAGCAAGGTTGCAAGGTTGCAAGGTGCAAGGTTGGGAGTTCAGGCCTCAGGTCTCGAACGTGTATGACTAGTATCTACGCTGTGTGGAAGTGTCTGAATTGATCAGCTGAATCCCTGTCCATTTGTGTGACTCTGTTCCGACCTGGGGTAGTTTCTGTTTGGCCACTAGAGCCGAAAGAAGGGATACGAGCTATGCGAGAGTTGA
>JBBPKJ010000794.1:0-16593 GCA_038089195.1 Brasilioporus rufonigricans | reverse complement strand
GAACAAGAAGCCAGTGCATGTCAAACGTAAAGGGGGTCAGGTATCCGGCGCCCATGACTTGATCCTTCAGTTTGTAGCCGACGAAATGCAACAAGCGTGATGCAAAGCATACAGTAACCCTACCCTGTTCTCTTGACAATTGACCTACAGCTGACTTCCTACAGTTGCATCGCATTTCTTCCGTCCCTCGAAAGGTTTGATTGAATGACGGACCATCATCTGCAAGACGAGTGAAATGAAATACGCGGTCGGCAGAAGCTCTGTCAGGAACACTAAGAGACCAAGTTCCAGGGAACCTGATAGTTCGAAGAGAGGAATGAAAATTACTGCAACTGGGTTGCCAGACTATTGTACACGGGTTTATATATGCTATAAGAACGTGCACGGACCAGCTTAGGGCTGGTCGTGGAACTACATGGAATATTCTATGGTGATGTCACAGGTACAGGAACGAAAAGTCTTACATTACCCCCCTTTCAAGGCGAGGACTCCGGACGAGCAGGATCACTAACAGGGGGAATTTCAAACATGGAATCAGGATATTTTTTATATCGAGCGCGAAAAGCAAGGAAAGAAGGAGAAGAGAAAAGAGAAGAGGAGAGTGGACGAAGGGACATGCGGAGGGAAGGGCGAGCGGCAAGAGGGTGTTTTTTATGGAACGCTTTGACTGTGTCTGTGGCATTGGAGAGATCCTTTTCCTTTATCCATTCTCGTTCTTCACGTGGGAATCCTTTCCAATGAATTACGTTCACGAGAATCTATGATTTCTTGGATCTCTTGTTCTTCTTGACCCTTTATGATATCGGGAGGGGGAGGAATGAGTTGTTGGGATGGGAATGATCCCTTGACGTATGGCCACAGTTGGCACTCATTGAAGACAGGATGAATTGTTTTCCATGAGCGATCGAGTTGGAGTCGATACGCTCCTTCGCCTACTTTTTCAATGACTTTGAAAGGACCATACCGTCTGTTGTCTAATTTTTTGGTGGGTCGATCTGTATGGATGTAGGATGCTTCGACGAGGACGAGGTCTCCCTTTTTATATTCTGGTTTTTCTTTGGCGTTTCGATCATGAAAACGTTTCATATCTACTGCAGCGCGTTCCAAAGCATGGACGGCTTCTTTTCGTGCTGCGTGCAGATCTTGTACGAACTCCTCAGCTGATACCGTCCTTGGTTGAACCTTTTGATCTTGACCGATCTGAGGTTCTTGTCCGTAATTCAGTAAAAATGGACTGGTACCAGTGGAACTGCTTCGTCGACGATTCATCGCGAATTCTGCCATGGGGAGCCATTCTGCCCAATCCGATTGACGATGGTTGCAATAGAGTCGAAGATACTGCTCAACTTCTGCATTCATTCACTCAGTTTGTCCGTCAGTCTGCGGATGGTATGCGGTGGATGGATTAGCCTGGATCTGTAGTATGGCGTAGAGGTCAGTCATGAAAGAGGAGACAAACTGTGCTCCTCGATCAGAGATGACTTTTTGTGGAGTGCCGTGAAGACGGAAGATATGATCTCGAAAGATCGTGGCAACTCCTTTGGCGGTGATTGTTGTATCCACAGGGAAGAGATCAGTCATTTTGGTCATCCGATCAACGACTACGAGGATGGCATTATGTGTACCAGAAGGTGGCAGAGGACTGATGATGTCGACGGAGATGATTTCCCATGGGGCATTTGGGATTTCATTGGGATGGAGTGGTGTCATATGCTGTTGTCTTTTTGGTTTTGTTTTTTGACACGCATCACATCCTTGAACATATTGTTCGACATCTTTGCGCATACTCGGCCAGTAATACTTCGTTGACAATAAATCTCTGGTACGGCGAATACCAGGATGACTGGCTAGAGGATGATCATGGTGTTCTCGGATCAAACGCTCACGGAGCTCTGCATCACGCGGCACGTATAATCGAGAATTCCAATAGAGAATGCCATCTTTCTCTGTCCATGCTTTATGTCCCTGTGTGATGCCTTCCGTTGCATAACGTTCTCGTTTGTATTGCAACTTGGCGATGGTTTGGATTATAGAGTCAAGAACGGGGAGTGCTGCCAGGTGGGTTTCGGTAACAGGGGGAGTGATGGCAAAAAGATGTTCAGGAAGGAGGATTTGGGCTTTATTATCGGCATCCACCCCTCTTTCAAAATCTGGCCTCCGGGACAGAGGATCAGCCGGGTTGGAATGACCAGGACGATGAGAAATGGTGAAACGATATCGTTGGAACAATTGTTGCCAATGCGCCTGATGTCAAGACAAATCCTGTGGTTTTCGGAAGAATTCCAAATTTCGATGATCCGACAAGACCTCGAAAGGAACATGGGCATCGAGGAGGTAGTGTCGCCAATCTTGAAGACATTCTACAATTGCCAAGGTCTCGAGGTCCGCAGCATGATAATTCCGTTCAGTGTCGGACAACCCTCTGGAAAGATAGGCAATGGGAACATATACGCCATCCTGTTCTTGTGAGAGAATGCCACCAATGCCAATGCCAGAACCATCGGTTTCGACGCGGAATTTTCCATGATTGGTCGGAAGATGAAGAACTGGGGCTGTGGTCAAGGCATGCTTCAACTGTTCGTATGCCGCCTGACAGTCAGCTGATCAATCAAAGTCCCTTTTTACCGATGTCAGGGCATTCAAGGGTTTAGCAATTTGTGCAAAGCCTTTAACAAAGCGACGATAGAAATTTAGGAAACCAAGGAAAGCTTTGAGTTCCTTTCGTGATTTAGGAACTGGCCAGTCAGTGACGGCTTTTACTTTCAAAGGATCCATTTCCGCGTGTCCTTCGGTAACAATTAGTCCCAGATATTCGATGCGAGTCTGTTCGAAGTCGCATTTTTCGGCTTTTAGCAACAGTTTATTATTTCGCATGATCTGTAAGACTTCTTGTACGATTTGCCTGTGTTCCTCAAGGGTTGCCGTAAAGACCAAGATATCGTCCATATAGACCATCACTTTTCCCTTATTGATGAGATCACGAAACAGGTGATTCATCATCGTTTGGAATGTTGCCGGAGAGTTTGTCAGACCAAAGAACATGACTAAGGGTTTGAACAACCCTCGATTGGTTCGGAACGCTGCTTTCCATTCGTCACCTTCTTTCATGCGGATGTTATTGTAACCCCATCAGATGTCTAACTTTGTGAAGTATTGAGCTCCCTTTAATTTGTCAATGAGCTCATTGATCAATGGAAGTGGATAACGATTTTTGATAGTGATATCGTTTAACTTCTGATAGTCTTGGACAGGGTGAAGTCGTCCATCTTTCTTTTTTACGAAAAAGAATGCAGAGGCGAAAGGTGACTTGGAGGGACGAATGCGTCCGGATTGCAGATTTTCTTCGAGGAATGCGTCGAGTTCTTTTTGTTTTGCCAAAGTCAAATTGTATGTTTTACAATCGACTGTATGATTGCCTGGGAGAAGTTCGACTGCATGATCCCATGGTCGTGATGGTGGAAGTTCATCAAAAACTTCCTTTGCAAATACATCACGATATTGGTGATATTGTTCAGGGACCAATTCCTCAAACATTCGTTTTCCTTTTGCAAGATTGGCAGAGGCGGCAATGTCGGTCGATACATTGTTTAGATATGTATCAACGTCAAGACGGAACAGACGATCAGAATATTCCTCGTCGTCATCGTCATCATTCATCAACGGAGGAGGATGTTCTTCGCAAGTGAACGTGACCTTGCCTTCTTTCCAGTCAATTTGGGGATTGTGAATTTTTAGCCAATCGTGCCCCAGAAATAAGGGATGAGTGGAGAGAGTGGTGACGGCAAAGGTCATTACCTCTTCATGTCCATTGATGGAAATAGGGAGGACGATAAATTCAGAGATATGACCATTCTGATTGATGGTACCATTAGCATTGTAGACCGGTAAGGGACGAGGGAGTTTGTGTGTCTGCAATCCCTTTTCTTGGACGAACTTTTGATCTACGGTACTTCCAGTACAACCAGAATCAATAAGAGCGGGAATGACCGTTGTCGATTGGTCGGGCATTGTTGCTCTCACGAGAACAGTTAGTGATCGACCATTATCATGTCTTTCACTTTTCCGTATGTAGCGGGGTTTGTGTTGCATTTCCCACAAGACGAAATGGGCATCCTCGTTGGTCATTAATTGTAATTGGCGCAACAGCTGGCGTGTCACCTCTTTTTGTCGGCTATCATGCACGAACGTTTTGAGGTGGAAGAGGCCTGTTGCATCAGACACGTTATCAATGGTGACCTTGATCCATTCAATGGTCCAAGGATCAACTGTATTTAACCACGTCTGCTTGTTGTTTCTTGGCTGTGCATTGGGGCTCTCGAAGTCCTTTCTCTGCACAGTTGCATCCACCTTGGGGCTCTCGCAGTCCTTTCTCGGTGGAACAACCTTTTTTGGTCGTTGGAGGATACTAACAACCTTGGGGGTTTCTTCCCAGGTTGGTTGAGGGTTTTCGTCGATTTCAGGTACATCGACTGGGAGAATAGCAAATTGATTCGATGTATCTAATTCAACAGGACCAGCAGTACGACGACTATCTACTGGTCATGTTCAAAACCCATATCCTTGATAACTTGTCGCATTTGGGCTTCTAACCCTTTCTGATCACCCCAATCCCATTCAACGTCCTTACCGTTGAATTGCATGCGCATCTTCATTGGTCGTTGGCGGGGAGAGTGAGTTTTGCAAGGCCATGCACCGCCACACTTGCGGCACACACCTGCGGCACGAGCAGCCAAGAGGTCCATGGGCTGATCCGTGCCTGGGAATACTCCAGCGTCATTTGCAGGGGCAGAGGAAGAGGAAGCAGCGGGTGGTGGAGCTGCTATTTTCGGGGCGGAGACGGGCAGAGCTTGTTGTTGTTGACGACGGGGGCGACGACGGTCTTCGATTTCCTTTAAAATTCCGTCCACATGGATGAGGGCATCTTCCCATATGGCAAGACGATACAATGAGCAGAGGTCGGGTTGATTGCGTTCGACATACTCAACGACGTCGTCGTTGACGGTGTGGCGGATTCTGTTGACAAGGACTCTGCCAAGTCCTCGTTCGAATTTGTTGTATTCGGCTTCGATCATCAGATGTCGAAATTCAACAAAGAAATCTTGGACCGTTTGACCCTTTTGCTGGGTGATGCGGAAGAGTTTGTTTTCCGCATCTCATTGGACGGTTTTTGGCTTAAAGTGATGTGCAATGTCCTGCACAAATGTTGTCCAGACCATTCCGTTGAGCTTGTCTTGCTCAATGAATAGGTCCACGTATCGACCAGCGGCGCCCTTTTTCATGTATGACAGCGTGATCAAGATCTTCTGTCGGTCGGATGGTTCTGTATCGAAGCCTTTGAGATATACATTGACACTTCGCCACCAGGTGACGAAGGTGTCCTTGTTGCCGTCATAAGCCTCCGGTTTACTTGTCAGCGACTTGCCAACCTTTACCTCCTGGCGAGGAGTGGGGAATCGGAGGGGTTCCGACATTGGAAGATGTACGCGGGCAGGGCGTACTGGCTGTGGGCTGGCGATGACAGGGGCAGGGACTGCTGGGCCAAAGAGACCCATGGTTGGCGTGGGGAGGCGAGGAGGTGGTCCTGGCACTTGGCCAGTGGTGTGAGCGGTGTTGTACCAGGCGTGGTACTCAGTAATGAAGGCTTGCATGGGATCGATGGTCATCCCAGCAAGACGGGCAGCGGTTTGTTTGGCGACAGGGGAGAGTCGTGATTGTGGCAGTGGCACTGCCCTTGGCGAGGTGGCTTCTTGAGGCGCGTTCATGCGCTCAAGATGTGTCAGGGTGGAATTGCTGCCACCAACAGCAGGGGTCGGTTCTCGTGACTGCCAGATAGAGGCAGACACGCCTTCAAGACAGGTGTCCTGATACATTTTTTTTGTTCGCGTTGTACGAACGAGGAGTGCTCGTGTACAGAATGCGGTGGAATGTGGGGGAGGGGATGCGGTGCTAAACTACTGGGGAGCAAGGCTCAACCTTTCGTTTGCTGAAAGCAGGAGGAGGATACTAAAAAAGGTAGAGGTGGAGTCGTGCACGTTGTGCGGGAGGGCGAATGTCGAAGCGATCACCTCTTAAAAGGTGGTGTCGTGACGTTACAGGTGATCATGAGAACCTGGGTCGTTCTATCCAGACGACCTTTGGTGACAATCGATATCCCGCAAAGTCAAACGGGGGCTAGTGCACTATGCCCAGAGCAACATTATCCTTATTTAGACGGCGGACGACCGTATATGCAGCAGTTGGCCTGGTTGCTTTCCGGGGTGTGTAATATACACCAACAGGTCTCCCTTAACTCTAGGATCCGAGTGTAATGCTGTGAGGGGAAGGACAGAGTCTACAGAAAGCGTAGACGGCGGGGCTTATGAAAGGGATAGAGAGGCCGGCGAAGTGACGGCTCTTGATGGTATTGGATGCGGCAACGTTGACGCGCAATTCGGGGGCGAAGATGAGGAGGTAGGAGGTGAGGGTTGGGAGGAAGAGGACGAGGGAGACGATGAAAGTAGTACGGGGCAGCGGGAATGATGAAAGAGAAAAAGCGAACTAGGACCAGAAACCTGAGTCGCTAGTTGCGGGGGTGGAGATATTGGTTGCGGTTTCCCAAAGGGTCCCCAACGAAGTTAAGGAAGCAGGAGAAGGAGGGGGAACGGCCGCCTCAAGATTGACGGAGGGTGAAGAAGGACGAGGAGGAGTGAGATTTGTCCACCAACGGCGAACAGTTACTCTGGTGTCAAAAAGAACAACGCTACTGCTAAGCGCAGCATGAAGGCAGGAATAGAGTTGAAAGAAAAAGCAATAGACACGAAGAAGAAGAGGATAAGGATCCCAGCACAGCGCCAGGTTCGGTGGAAGGAAGAGAGTTGCAGTAATATGTCAGGAACACTAAGAGACCAAGTTCCAGGGAACCTGATAGTTCAAAGAGAGGAATGAAAATTACTGCAACTGGGTTGCCAGACTATTGTACACAGGTTTATATATGCTACAAGAACACGCACGGACCAGCTTAGGGCTGGTCGTGGAACTACATGGAATATTCTATGGTGATGTCACAGGTACAGGAACGAAAAGTCTTACAAGCTCCATGGTTTACGGAGTGCTTATGAACTCACATGGGTGGTCTGTTCATGAATCCTAAGTTCTAAATATGTGGTGGACTACTACAAGCATAATACTGAATCTTATCACTTGACTCAACTGTATCATGATAATCTTGTGGATCCTGTTGTTAGCAAGGCTACCAATCTTTCAAGCACTGTCACGACATGACATTAGTCCATAAATGGTATATTCCCCTTTAGTCGATGCCAGGACTCTGTCGAACAGCACCCAGCAGCATGCCACACTGTCGGCTAGGCTTGCCGGGTGGCGCTCTTTCTGCAGATGCACTTGCGAATACGTCGCCATTCGTCATCCATACATAAATAAAAAACCACGTAGAGTCATAGAGGATCATGTAAAAAATGGGTTACAATGAAAAAAAGTACTTGAAACAACGAATTGATGTTGCCAGCGTGATGCCGGCTCAGCAGGTGCAATTGACAGGGAGTTGCGAAATTTCCCATTTGCATGTGGGATGGGTGTCACACTGTGACATAGCACTAAATCAATCTCCAATGTGCCGAAGTACTCGATGAACCTTCGACTGCGAGTCTGCACCACAACTTGGTCCCGAATTCACTTGTTGGAGTAGATTGGATGGGCGATATCGAATGGAGTACTATAGAGCAAGTAGGGTATCTGAACTCTACTGATGATAGGAATATGTAGGGTATGGATAAGGTGATGTACTCGAAGATGCATATGTACTTGGATCGGAATTAGAGTCGAAGGATCGAGAAGGTGGGTAATATACGTATGGTCCGACAGGGCTCTCAAATGAGTTAACTATAGGAGCATGAGTGATGTTGTGATTTGAAAGAATGGTGGATGGCCTAGGCACAGAAGTGTTCGCAGTAACAATTGGTTGCATGGGGTATGCAGTGGCAAAGGAGGTGATGCGGGCATCTGGGGTGGGCAGGACATTCTCGGAGTCAATATCGAGATCACGTTTGCGGGACCGCTCGCCAAACAGGCCCTCGAAACGTGGATCAGTCTTGAGGTCAGCATAATCGTCGAAATGGGTGCGAATAGAATTCAGCAATGTCATCTTCATACCAGTAGCGTTGATCCCAAGCTGTGTAGCAATGTCAATAAGATCTCCCTTGCCCTTCGATGACAATATGCCGCTGAAACAGAAGCTGGCAGAACCCTGTGCTACCTGTCGAGCAATGTGATCTGCTTGCTTTGCAGCTTTTCGTGCTGCTACTTCAACCTGCTTTTTCTTCCTTTCTACCCGTGCCGCATATTGTAACTTGCACTCCCACAGGCCCTCTGCTGAGGTCAGCCACCGTGCACCAAAGTTCCTGGCGCGTGACTGTCTCTTCTTTTTATTCAACTGCTTGCTCATCAATCCCATCTCATGCAAAGCCATTGCACAATGTGCTTTGGTATTCTCCAGGTCAGTCTTCACCGCTACCACCTCAGTCTCGAGAGTCTGCACCTGAGCCTGAAGTGCAGCAATTTGAGTTTGTGCATCAAGCTTGCCATGGGATGATGACATAAGTGTGTGGAGTTTTGCCTGGGTGCTGGGGTCATGGGATAATGGTGGTACTGCACAAGTCGGTGGAATGAGAGCTTGGACACGTGAAATAGGAGGGGAGGCTGTCTTGGAATGAGCAGGGGAGTCAGCATGGTCATTTTCTGACTCTGAGCCACTGCTATCATCTGAATCTGAGTTGTCCAAGGAGATAAGTTCACCTGAGGAGGGCAAACTGTTGGACAGTAGGATATTGGCATATGAAGGAAGGTTGTGTGGTTGGATAGGAAATGAGGATGGGATGTGGGCCTCTGTAGATGTAGCCATGCTTGGTGTGAAGTCTCTATCAGTGAAGGTGTGGGGGTTAAGTGGACAAATGCCACTGTTCTTCCAGGCTTTGGTAATGATGTCCAATGTAAATGCCTGTGCATGAGCTGCCATGTAATGATTAATGAAGTCCAATCTAGGTATTTCCTTGCCCATTGTATCAAACACCTCCTCACAGCACTTGTACCAGGCTTGTTGGAGGGGGCCAAAAACACCAACATCAAGGGGTTGGAGGTTGTGAGTTGTATGCAGAGGAAGACAGAATAATTCAATATTATTTTTGACTGCAAGTTCACACATTTCTTTGGTGACATGAGAACCATGGCTGTCATAGATAAGGAGGATCAGCTGTCCTGATATATTATGTGCCATGACCTGTGAGATAAAGCAGTCTTCAAACCATTTTGTACAGATGAAGTCATCTGTCCAGCTATTTGGTGACATCACCACACTGGAGCCAGTGACCACTGGTCAGCTAAATTTCTGTAGATCATTGTTTGCTTACCATATGTCAGGTTGCTCTTTGAACCACTTCTTGTGGTAGGATTTCCCCACAAACATGAAACCTGGTGCAATACTGCAACCATCAGCTGAGACACATTCAATGATTGTGACCAATTCAAGATTTGTATTATGCTCTTTGTGCTTTGGAAACTTGCCATGTGGCACAAAGTACTTCTTTGGTAATGATTTTCAGCCCCATCCTCTCTGACATCCTTTCTTGTCCATGTTGTAGACATTCTCCCAAGGAATCCCCTTCTCCTTGAGGATTTTCTGGAGTAGCTTGAAATGATGCTCCATGTTTGCCCAATTGAAGCTCTGACAACATTGTGGATTCAATGAAGCAGGTTTGCCAAGGGTAATGGTATCACAGTGCCACTGTAGGAATCCTGTGACCCAATGCTTTCCTGGTTTTTTGCCACAAAGGCATTCTGCTTAGACTCAAATGGTCTGTTTGCTGATTGGATAATCCATAGAGCTGAGGTACTTGATCCAGTCAATGAGCACTGATTCCTGGATAGGGGATAAGAGTTGCTGATGTGCATGAGCTTTGTTATAGGGCTGTGTGTCAGAATTAGCAAGCGCATACACAGCCACAACTGTGACCCACACTGTCATTGCCCATGTATCTGCCATTGTATGGACACTCTGTTTACCTGTACTACATATATTCATTTTCCCATATTGTTGATGCAGCCCTTACTGACAACCCTTGTTGGACACAGTAGTTAACTTTTCATATATAGTTTGTACCATTCATGTTAGAACACCTCAGTCCATTGTACCACATGCAACTGAGGTGAGTTTCTCATACTGTAGTCATTACAGTAAGCAACAAAACTGTTGCAATGATTGCAACACTTTGATTGTTGAGTTTATATCTCATGAACCATTGATGCTAGACCCCTAAACCCAGTAATTATTCAACAGCCCTTATCAATGGCTTTCTGTCGATATATACATTTCTTAGGTAATTTCTATTGAATAAGGAAATATTCCACAATCAATCAAGGCAACTCATCACAACAGTTTTGTTGCTGACTTAAATAAGTATGAAAATGGTACACTGCTGCAATCTATTATACAGGAATCTGATCATACAACATATAACAAGTATGCCATGGTACAAACAGACCAAAATACCATCACTTTTCCCTCACCTGCCATCATAAAACCCACTTTTGTCAAGAAATTCAACTAATTAAAGTTTTGTTTGAAATAGAGTCAATTTGCTGTCAAATCTTTCATTTCAGTGTTCCAAATTACTCTATCACTAGTATACATCACTGTAAGCACTGTTCTAACCAATACAAAGCCTTTTGGAAATAACTACATCTTATATTGTCTGCTAGTAGAGAGTAGAGCTTAAATTGTATTGGAGCTAGAGGGTCTAACAATGGTGGTTATGTTACAAAAACTCTTCTGAACATTGATGACATTGTATTCTTTGAAATACCATATGTTACAATATTGAAATCACTGGTATCAAGGCAGTAGTCAAGCAAATTCCCTCTCTACATATTGATAAATTTATTATTAATGTCATTTTCACTTTTCTTTTGGATTGATTGACAAAATGGAGTCCATGCATGCTTTATATAGACATATATTGTACTTCAGACCATTTGTTGCATGTGCCAGATCACTTAAAGCAATGTCTAACCACTATTACCTATAATGACTACAGTAGAATATATGTTTTTGCTTGACTACTGCCTTGATACCAGTGATTTCAATATTGTAACATATGGTATTTCAAAGAATACAATGTCATCAATGTTCAGAAGAGTTTTTGTAACATAATCACCATTGTTAGACCCTCTAGCTCCAATACAATTTAAGCTCTACTGTCTACTAGCAGACAATATAAGATGTAGTTATTTCCAAAAGGCTTTGTATTGGTTAGAACAGTGCTTACAGTGATGTATACTAGTGATAGAGTAATTTGGAACACTGAAATGAAAGATTTGACGGCAAATTGACTCTATTTCAAACAAAACTTTAGTTACTTGAATTTCTTGACAAAAGTGGGTTTTATGATGGCAGGTGTGGGAAAAGCGATGGTATTTTGGTCTGTTTGTACCATGGCATACTTGTTATATGTTGTATGATCAAATTCCTGTATAATAGATTACAGCAATGTATCATTTTCATACTTATTTAATCAGCAACAAAACTGTTGTGATGAGTTGCCTTGATTGATTGTGGAATATTTCCTTATTCAATAGAAATTACCTAAGAAATGTATATATCGACAGAAAGCCATTAATAAGGGCTTTTGAATAATTACTGGGTTTAGGGGTCTAGCTGTTGGAATATTTAGATGATTACCTATGCTTATTCACTTACATAAGCACTACCTTACATTGCACACTACTGTAGTTCTTACCTTAGTGACTACTTTACTAGGGTATTCTACAGGTTATGAGCCCTGCAGACACTCAGTAGCTCACTCACTTATGACGACTCAAACTCAAGAAGATGGGCTGATGAGGAAAATCTTCATGGAACACAGCTGCACCCAAGTTGAGGATATTCAACAGCATTTGTAATGACTGCGGACTATATGGCCACCATGCCCATGACTACAAGATGTCTGCGATAGGGACACTAGGCCATCAATATCTAGAAATGGTCAACAGGCTGCTACACAAGGACTGGGAAGACAGACAGGTCTACCAGAATTGTCTCTACAAGCTGGAACATGAGCCAAACACCCTACCAGAGGCCAGGCCAAATGGTTGGAGGGGCAAGGATGATGATGGCAAGTGCACAGAAGCCCAAAACACCATAGCCATATCCCAGGGACCTGAAAAGGCAAGCCAGGAGGTTGATGAAGCTAACAATAGGACCATAAGGGCAAATAGCCAGGATCAGGTTGTAGCTGAAGAAGTTAACAAGTGGGAAAACATGCCAAATGGTTGGAGGGGTGAAGATGACAGAAGTGAGGGTGCAAAAGCCCAAAATGCCATAGTCATGCCCCAGGAGCCTGAAATGGCAAGCCCAAGGGTTGATAAAGTGACTGCTGACATCATGAACCCAAATGCAATGAGCACTGGGCCAGCAAGGTCAGCAGACAAGTTGCAGGACCCACCAAGCATGCTGCTCAAGACAAGGACTGGCACAGAAGTCCACCAAGCCAAGAAAGAGATCAAGGGAGCAAGTGAGGAAGGTGAAGTAGATGGCAGCAAGACAGACATCAACCCTGTGCATGAGAATGCCATAGGAGCTTGTGAGAACCATGTTGAGGCAGAGAAATTGGATGAACTGGGTCAAGTAGACCAAGTCGAGGTCATGGAGACCATTGACCAAGGTCAGATAGTGAGCATTGAAGCTTACAAAGATGGAACAGAGAGCAAAGCCTGACTGCACCCCTAATATCCACCAGAACCCATCAGTGTATTGCTCAAGGGGGAGCAAGACAGTCCAACAACAACCAGTGCTGCTGACAAGGAGGAGTCAGAGAGCATTCTAGACAGCTCAGACAGCACGCCAGAGGACCCTGGAGGCCATATGGAGCCACCAGTCAACCAGGTGAATGGTCCAGCAGTGCACCAGGATGACACCACTGAAGGTCGAAAAGTTGAGGCAAACACCAACAAATTTGGTCAGGATCCACATGGAGACAGCCAAGATGCACCAAAGGATGTCATAGATGATCCAGGAGGCCACAACACCCATATGGAGCTGATGAACAGTGCAGATGAGTTGACCATGCCAGTAGACCACACAGATGAAATGGTCAAGTTGGACAGTGTTGAGGGCATCTGAACAGAATTGGTAGTCAATGAAGACTTACCTGAGGCTGGGCAGGAGAATGCCCAATGCAAGATTAAGCACCCAGACAGCTGTATGGACTATGACAACAAAGACTGGACACCAAACTTAGTTATTGAGGCACAAGACCATGCAGAGGTGATGGACATGTTGCCAGGTGATACGCACAGGATTGATGATGTCAAGGACAGTACAGTGGACTTACTGGAGCCTCTAGAACTGCCAGATAACCCTGCAGATGCTGCAAACCAGACAAGAGAACCCCTAGACATTGAGCTCAAGAGGGAGAGATGGAGGTTAGCAAGCATCAATGAGGCACTTACAAGTGTCAAAGCGACCACATCAGGAGCTTCTTGGCATGATAAATATGATAGGAACTGACCCAAGGGCCTACAAAACGTGTCAGAACGTCAGAGTGAACATCTGAAGCAAGAGAAGGAGGAGAACCCACCACTGGGTGCTCCAGACGAGCAGGCAAAGCCCAGAGTTGAAGCGGACACATTAGGAGCGTCAGGACACACAGAGGACACTAGGAAGTAACAGAGGGACCTGTGGCACCCATTGGAACATGTCAGAGACCAGTTACAGCAACCAGGGACTGAATACCCACCAGAGAAGATCCAGGTCAAGCTAGACAGGCTGGGAAGCAATGTGGACATGCCAGCAACATCCAGACCCGACAAGGATGCTATGACAAGGCCAAAAAAGCTGTCAGCCACATCAGAACACAAACACAACCAATTGGAGCACCAGGAGGAGGACTCACCTCATGGAGCTTGAGATGAGCAGGACAATCCTAGAGGCAAAGCAGCTGCATGGAGAGACTTAGGAACATACAAGGCATGTCCAAGACACAACAGGAACAGTGTTGGCAACAGGATAAGCACACTACTTCAAGATATAGGTCCAGGAGGCCATGTAGGCAAGGAAGGTTGATTAGGAGACATCCAGGGCCAATGGTGTTGGAATACTTAGATGTTTACCTACACTTATTCGCTTACATAAGCACTACCTTACATCGCATGCTACTGTAGTTCTTACCTTAGTTCTTACCTTACTAGGGTATTCTACAGGCCAGTACTTATATCTCAATATAATGACTACTTTACCAGGGTATTCTATAGGTTATGAGCCCTGCAGACACTTAGTAGCTCACTCATGACAACTTGAACTTGAGAATATGGGCCAATGACAGAAATTTTCATGGAACATGGCTGTGTGCAAGCTGAAGATATTTGAAGGCCATTGCAATAACTGCAGATGATATGGACACTGCACTCATGACTGTGAGATATCTGAGAAAGGGATGATAAGCCCTCAACATCAAAGTTTAATTGATGAATGGATGTGCAAGTACTGGGAAGATGAACAAGAATACCAGGAATTCATGGCTTGGGAGCTGGGACATGACACAAAAACCTACTAGAGGCTGAGCCAAAGGGTTGGAGGGGTGGAAATGATGATGGTGAGGGCACAGAAGCCCAAAATGCCATGGCCATGCCCCAGGAACTTGAAACAGCAAGCCAGCAGGTTGACAAAGCAACTGCTAACATTGTGAACCTGAACACAATGAGCACTGGGCCAGCAAGGCCAGCAGACACATCAGAATGCCCACTAGACAAGCCACTCAAGTTGAGAGATGGCAAATGTGTCAACAAGGCTGACAAGAAGATTACAAGGGCAGAAAGCCAGGACCAAGTTGAAGCCAAAGAAGTCCACCAAGCCAAGAAACAGGTCAAGGGAGCAGGCAGAGAGGGTGAAGTAGATGGCAGCAAGACAAATGTCAACTCCACATACAAGAATGCCCCAGGGGCTTGCAAGGACCATGTTGAGGCCAAGGAAATGGACAAATAGGGTCAAGCAGACTGAGTCAAGGTCAAAAGTGGGAAAAATGAGGCCAATGGCAAAAAACATGCAGGCAACAAGACAGAGAAGCTGAGACCATCGGAAGACCTTGCAAATGCACTGGGTGATAATGAACATCACCCAGACAAGGCTACAGAGGCCCCTGACCAGCCAGAAGGTCTAAGCAAAAAAGCAGGTGAGGCAAGGGCTGAGGCAGAGGTTGAGGAGATTGAGAGTGCCAAAGATCAGACAATCAAGGCAAACACCTACAAAATCAGTCAAGACACATGCAGAGTTGGTCAGGACATACCAGCAGACATTATAGACAACCTAGGAGGCCACCATGCCTATGCAGAGCCAATGACCGGGGCAGACAAGTTGACCACACCAGTAGACCATGCAGATAAAACAGTCAAGTTGGATAGTGTCAAGGACACCTGAATGGAGTCAGTACTTGATCAGGACTTACCTTGGCATGAGCAGGAGAATGCCCAATGTGAGATGAAGCATCCAGATGGTGGTATGGACAATGACAACAAAGACTGTATACTAAACCTAGTCAGTGAGGCCCCAGACCACACAGACATGACAGACAAGTTGGTGGACAACAACTGTGATACAGATGAAGTCAAGGACTCGCCTGAGCCCTCAGAGCCACCAGATGGACCTGTAGATGCTGCAAACCAGACATTAGAACCCCAAAGCATCAAGCTCAAGGGGAAAAGATGAAGGTTAGCAAGTGTTGACAAGGCACTTACCAGCATTGAACTGGATGCATCAAAGGCTTCAGGGCACGACAAGGATGCCAGGACCCAACCCAAGGATCTATGGAACACATCAGGACATCAGTGCAAAGGTCTGGAGCAGGGGGAGGAAGAGAACTCACCAAGGAGTGCTCCAGATGAGCAGGCCAAGCCAAGAATCAAAGTGGACATGTCAGGAGCATCGGGCCATGCCAAGGATACTAGGAAGAGACTGAAGGACCTGTGGCATGCATCAGAACACATAGAGACCAGCCAGAATAACCTGACAGAGGGTACTCACCTGAGGAGGTACCAGTCAAGCCAGATGAGCTGGGAAGCAAGGCAGACATGTCAGCCACATCCAGATGCAATTGGAATGCCAAGGACAGGCCAAAGAAGCTGTTAACCACATCAGAATGCAAATGCAACCACTCAGAGCCCAGTGGAGGAGGTAACTCACCTCAGGGAGCACTAGATGAGCTAGACAAGCTGGGCAGTAAAGCTACAGTACAGAGAGGCTCTATAACTCACCAGGAATGCCATGAGGACATTAGAACCAAGCGCATCAATGAAACAAACATGCTACATCAAGGTCAAGACATAGGAGACTATATTGAGGACCTAAAGGCATCAAGAGTGATCAAGCGCAAATTGAAGCACAGGAACAATGTGGATGGTGTCATATATGATGGGAGATGATGGAAGATGGACAGCATAACAAGCATCACACACTGTGACTCAAAACAAGTCAAAATGCAGACACTAGCTGAGGATAACATCAGTCAGCATGAATGGTATGAGCACAAGATGGACAGCATACCTATGCTGTCC
>JBBPKJ010000793.1:0-16608 GCA_038089195.1 Brasilioporus rufonigricans | reverse complement strand
CTGTGCGCTTTTCTTTTCTTTTCTTTTCGCAGATGGACCGGGGTGGAGGTGGTGACGTTACGCGCTCCGAGATCCCCGGTGGCGCATGACGAACCTGTTTGCAGCGTACACCACCTCTTCCATGCAACTTGAAGGGTGCAAGCGCGACAGGCCTTTTTTTTTTTTCAATTCATTCGCGCGTACATATGCATGTCCAAGCGTCGACATCCTCAGGCTCAGCGTACGCGCGTTGCTTAGCAGAGGGACGATCCCTCGCCTCCGTCTTTTTAATGTTTTCCTTGTCGAACATTCTATATTGCCGTGACGCCATCGTCGCTCCCTAGCAGTTTTAACAAGAATGACGCCAATTCGATTGAATGGCCAAACGCGACGTCAACCCGGGCTGTACTGTACGCATGGTGCGCGTTGCTACACCATTTCAATGCGCAGGGACGTTTCTCGGCGCCACTGGCAACGCTCCGTTTTTTTTTCCGTCCTCGTCATAAGTACATGTGATGCCCATCCAGGGCCCCGCTTCCGAAACGCACCGCGACGCCCGACGCCTCGGGCCCGACAGCCCAGTCCGGAGCTCGCGTTCAACCGCCCGGACCAACACATGACGCGATTGGCGCGGTACTCGACTTGGACGCCGGTGCTCGCCGAACCGTGGGCCATGACTCATCCATCCGCGTCGCGTCTCGCATCGCCCGCCCGCCCTGGTCCCCAACTTGGGGTCTCGCTCAGCAGTCCACAGGGCCGCCTATCCCTCGTCAGATGATCAGCCAGAGGGTCCCCGGCTCCGAGGGTCACATGTATGACGCAGGCACGGAAGCGAGCCCGTCAGGACTCAGGATCCGCTGGCAGGATAAGCGTTCCCCGTCGACCGTGATCCCCCTGGTCTAACCGAATGGCGCTCCACTGGCAGACGGCGGTCACGCGCATTTGAAAGCCAGGGTGACCGTTGAAGCCCGATCAGTGATGGTCCTGTCAAAAAGAAAAACATATGCATTCTACCGTCGACGTGGATTTAGACTCCGTTGGTACCTCGTACCATACCCGATCGAGCCTCCCCAGCGGACTTGCGAGTCCGGCGCTCCGTCGGGAGAGCGAGCATATACAGTAGCATTGAACGCGAACGGGGAAGGCTTCCGTTCGCTTCCGTGAGTTGATATGGAGTTGCACATGGTCACGTCTAAACGCCAGATTGCCCCTGAATTCCAGGTTGAAATTTCACGCCAGTCCGTTCCGCCCACACACATCGAATCATAGTCGTCAAACGTTCGCGTTCTCCATTGCATCGCACAACAGGAAAGGAGCGTACGGGTTAAAAAGACGAGATAAGATGAACATGGAATCACGGGCATACGCAAGAAAGATATCCCTCCCTAATCGATATGGCACGTCATGCAATCACTAATCTAGTCGAGAAAACCGAAATCTCTATGGCATATACAGTCACCCCGCGAGAGGTATTACGCACAACGATAAGAAGAAACACGCCGGTCCGTACAAGTCATGGGATCGTTTTACTTGCCACCGGTGGTACCGAGACCCATCGACGCCTTAAAGGTGTCATAGATCCACCATTGGAAGCCTTGATACGCACGTTAGACCGACGTGGGCTCTATCATCATGAGTATACTCACCAGTCAAAGTACCGATCATGATCACACGGGTACCGAGACCCTTGGTGGCAAGGGCAACCGCGCCCGTCTCCGACGCAATCTGACCAATACTCTTGCCCTTGTTGCTGGGTTTGCCCATGAGCGACACGATCGAGTCTGCAGGATGTGACACAATGGCACAGATGATACCAGCGAGGTAACCAGAGGCAAAGGTGACACCGAGCTGGGTCGTTTTGGAATAGCTCTCCTTGGGCGCCGTAAAGTAGTGCGTGTAGAACAATTGTGCGATCTTCTCAAAGAAGAAGAACTTGGCCATCGTGTAAGGGATCTAAACCAACGCTGACTCAGCAACTCGAAACTCGATAAAGCCCACATATACCGACCTGACGCGACCAAAGAGGAACGATCGAGCCAAACGGATACCGCGTCTCGATCCTGTTCTTGCTCATCTCGCTCAGCGCAGCGCCAAACGAGGTCGGGAAGGTGCCGTTCGGGCTGGTCTGAATCTTGACCTTGGTCATCTCGAACGGACAGAGTGCGATATCGGCAAAGACTTCGGCAGAGGCAGAACCTGCGAGCCAAATGACAGGTTTGTACTGGTTGGAAAGCTCTTCCCCGGCCAGGTTCATGTACGTGTCCTTGAACACCTCGTAGAGACCGTATTTGAAGAGGCCCTGGAGGGAGTATCCGACAAAGGTGGGGCCAAAGCCTTTCCAGATGCCGACCTGGCCCTCTTCGCGCACGAGGGTTGCGAGACCGGAAGTGAGGCCCTTGTATTTGGCAGGGTTGACCTAGCGAGTGTCAGTTGAGAAGCGGTAGTTGGGTGGCGTTGAGGCAGAGAACGCACCTGCATGTTGCATTTAGCCACGTCGAGTGGTGTGATACCGGCGTGCGTGACACCACACGCGAGGACACCGCCGAGCATGCACTTGGCGTAGTAGGAAGAGTCATGGGGAACGGGACCAAGGTATCTAGAAAAACGAACCTCAGCGCCTGTACCAAAACAAACCAGGAAAAAAAGATGACAAGTACCTTGCGTCCCACTTTCCAGACGGTGCCAAGTGAGCCATAGTAATGGGTAGGGGTGGTCTAAGTGATTAGTCTATGGACCGGGCGAGGGCCGTGGAGGTCGTTATGAAGGTGAAAAACTGAAGGTGTGTCAGTTTTGAGCACGGCAAACAGCCGAACACAATACGTACACTCGCGGCTTGAACCGGATCGGCCACTGAACACCCTCCGAGTGAGTCCTACATGACCTGCAGCGTCTCGAAAAAGCTGAGACAGGTTACAAACGACGTCTTACTACAGACTGGCTTGTCTTGCATCATGCAAGCGCGGTAATATCGCGAGTGGGTACTATGAGAAAGGTCTCTACGTTCCTATATGGCCTGATAGCCAGTAATAATACGCACGTTCTCAGCAAGAATAACAGCGGTAGAAATCGCTCCTGGGGGTCGACAGAGTCGCGGTAGGGTAGGATCAATAACTGCTAGTCACCAATGCGGACGTCTGACTACAAGAGCTCACCACATCTGTGCATCGGAGTGGTACTCTCCCGATCCAGCTGTATTACTAATGCATCATGCCCGCATATGCATTGCGATGACGACACAGCGCTGCATCACCTGACCAGCGTGGCCTACATAGAAGACCATCCACTTTATCGCTAGCTAATGGCTCAATATACGAAAGTGCAGTATGTCGTACGAGACCCTTCCAATCTCCACATGAGTTAGCGTATCCATCACCTCGCCTCGCCTTCACCGTCCTCATTCCCCGGTTTCGTCGTACTGGGTTTCTAACACCAGGTGTTCAAGATGGACATTTCCACCAACCGAACCGCATATCGGGCTCGTGTATGGCGGTGGGTCGTCTAGGTACTTCTTCATTCCCGTGTCATTGGATATAATTCTGTTGGAGATGGCTCTCAAACAGTCCATGTTGGTGGCAACGGAAAGAGAGACTCACGTAGGCTGGCCACACGTAGGGTTAAGCCGTGGAGATGGCACAAGTTTCCCGGGCGTCTTCGGCGGAGGGCTTGCGATCCTTGGCATCGACACGCTACCCTTGCGGACGGGGCTCAGCCTCTCCGTCTCTGCAGCTGGCGCGAGTGGGTGTAGCGACGTAAGCGGCACGAGTTCTCCAGGTGTCTCCGGGGGTGGACTTGCAGTCCTTGTGGGCGACACGTCTTCTCTGCGGACAGGCGACGGTGGGGTCGCTCCTGCAGTCTCGACAGCTGGCGTGCGGGCCTGTAGCCACGGAAACGGCTTAAGGGTTCTAGACGTCTTCGGGAGAGGACTTGCAGCCCTTGTGGGTGACACACTACCTCTGCAAACAGGCGACTGCGGGGTCATTCTTGCTGTCTCGGCAGCTGGCGTGGGGGCTTGTAACCACGGGAATGGCCTGAGGTTTCCAGGCGTCTTCGACGGCGGATTTGCAGTAGACTGGCTGACCTTGCGAAGAGGAGACCCTCCCGCCGTCCCTTCAGTTAGCGTGATCAGCTGTAGCCACGGGAATGGTGAGAGTTGTCCAGACGTCTTCAAGGGAGGACTTGTGGTCCTCGTAGTCGATACGTTGCCTCTACGGATGGAACTCGACTCTGCAGTCTCAGCAGCTGGTGCGAGTGGCTGTAGCCACGTAAAGGGTCTAAGTCGCCCAGGTGTCTTCGGAGGACTCGCAGTCCTTGAGGTGGACACACTGCCTCTGTAGAAAGGGATCATCTCCCCTGTCTCTGCTGCCGGTGTGAGCGACTGTAGCCATAGAAATGGCCTAAGTTTTCCAGGTGTCTTCAGGGGAGCACTTGCAGTCCTTGTCATCGACATGCTGCCTCTGCATACTGGAGCTGTTCTTGCCCTCTCCGCAGTTGACGTGAGCGGCTGTAGCCATGGAAATGGCCTAAGCGTTCCCAACGTCTTCGAAGAAGGACTCGCGCTCCTTGTGCTCCTTGTCGTCGACTCACTACCTGTGCGGACGAGTAACCGAGGGATCGTTGTTGCCGTCTCTGTGGATGGCGTAAGTGGTTGTGGAGCCTCCAACTGAAACAGCAGGCTTGGGGTACACGTAAGCACTTCATACTCGAACACCTTGAAGACACGTTAATCGCATGGTCCGTGCCATGAGGCAGTCTCGCGGAATGGACACATACAGCGTAACTTTGGCCATCACTATCGTAAAGTCGTGCGCCTGCGCGCGACGCGTAGCTTGTGGTGCCAGTAACTGCGCAGCACATTCATTTCCAGGCGCATATGGACACTTCCCGAGACTACTCACGCATTTTGCCCTACGAGACTCGACATGTCAGTACTCTGTCGAGACGTCGTAATCAAACAAAGTACCCTAACTGAACCGCGGGCGATGTATAGCTGGCCATTGGGCCCTTCGCAGAGCGGGACTGCGTGCAGAGGGATGTTGTTACCTCTCGTTGGGGTCTGGGCACTGGTCTTGCAGGGGATGCTTCTGAAAAGATTGGGGTAGAGCTTACCCATAACAGTGGGGGTACCACATCGTTGGTGACTTTGTAATGGTACATTATGGTTACAGGGAAGAATCGAGTGATCGCTAACGGGACGCTCGCTGGCGGAAAGGCTGAGCAAGGGCCGGATTCAAGGAGAAAGTAGTAGTTTGACTTAAGTATGGTGCATTAAGGGTATCCACCTGGTCGAACGTGCCGTCGAAACGCTCTAGGACAGTGAACTTGAACGTGTCACTACAACCCTTGAGATGACCCAGATGATCTCGGTTCGAGTTCGGGTGGTACTTGCTCCATCGATCAAAAAGGAAGTTATGTAAGACGGGATTGGAAGGAATACACTCCATATTGATACCTCGTTGTCCTGAATGATATCAGTGACTTCCGCGCCTTTGCACCGCTGTATTACTCTCCCCGTTCGATTTCCGCCGTAAACTAACAACAAGTTTGTCAGGTGTGGAGGCGAGACGACAATAATGATTCAGGGTGTTATAGCAACTTTTGTAACTGGAGGACGACTTGGATACGACGACCGACCACTGGCAAGACAATTCGAGTTCGTTGACGATTCGCTTTTGACATGATGGCTCTCAGTTACGGTGGGTCATAACAAGTTGGAGCCTGGCTGAGGGTATTCGCCGCGAGTTCCGCTACAATGTCCTGGAATGCGTTGGGGGTTGCATCCAATGGGCCTTCCACTTCCGAAGCCGGGAGTAAAGCTCGATCAGGGTTTTCCAATTGCGTGCACCAAAAAAATTTCTCTGCCACTGCCAACATCAGAGGTCCTTACCCCCTCGTCGCTGCTAATCAGTTATTCATTTGGTGGCGTCACCCCCTAATAGAATTGGTCGTGTTCAAGCTTCCAGGAGTCGGTATTACATCTCGGACCCACCAGTTTGGGTGACATCATCCGTTGGTTGTCGTCGGGCGTGAAGGCCGCATTGTCAACGAGCAGCACGGTAACTAGCTGGTCGGTCTTGTGCTTGCTAGCAAGGAAATTGTTCATGGGTTCTGGGCTGTCCAGGTGGTCGCACAAAAACAGGAAGCTTCAGTCTTGCTCAATAAGTCGGAGCCTGGAGACTGCCGGTTCTGCCGGAGGAAAGCTAGGGTCCCTCACGACTTGTTCTCAGTTCTTCATTTGGTGGCGTTTGAATCACCCACCCTAAACTTTGCAGTGAAATTGAATGGCCCGGGGTTGCTCTCAGAAGTCGGCATTGAACTTCGGACCCACCGGGCCCAGCTAGTCAGTCTTGTGCTTGCAAGGAGACTGTTTATGAATTCTGGGCTGTTTCAGCCTGTCTGGGTGGGTGAGTAAAACCGGAAAGCTCTGTAAACCACTATTGCACCTGCATTCTAGCAGGCATGCTTGTTGCATCGTGGAGTGATAGACACCGTTGAACTCAGGCTCTTTGCCTGTGGCTCGATCATGATGTACATCGTGTCACAGACTCATAACTACCACATTGATAGCATGCGTTAGTTTCACCATTTACCGTCTTCCTACCTGCCAACGGCCGGGCAACGTAGGCGATGATCGTAGGGGTTTACGAAGAGGACATGGCCCCGGCAGCCAAGGTATTGCCATGGGTGTCTGATTGTCCATACCATCCTACGGTCGCACCATGGGTCGAGCTCTCCAGGTTAGTTTGTCGGGCGTACCGGTCCAGAGTACTGCCCCATCAGTTAAATTTAATAATGCGGATCCAGCCTGAGGATCTTCAGGGGAATCAGCGGCGAGGTTGTTACGAACCGAGTAATTAGTACACTCACAGTCACGCCCTTCCCTTTGCTCAGATCATAGAAGAACCCCTTGGGTCACCCCCCAGGTGTGGACTAATTGTCTACATTATTGGGCATTCAATCAGTTCGATGTCGGACCATGTCCCTTTCCTTCGGAGGGGTGTCCAATAAACTCGCCATACGCAGCGACATTTCCTATCCTTTTCGCTTCCCAGATTCCATGCGTCCTTTTCCATGCGCCTTCCTCAAGCATCCCAGTCCCTGTGACGTGAATGATGTCTGCTCGAGGAGCCTACCGAAAACAGGGGCGACAACACAGTCGACGACAAATAAAGATGATAGATCTGGAGCAGTAGGGCAATGACTTACCCGCTATAACTGCAATCGTATACCTTTACCGGAAAATCGCACTACACAGTATTTAGCGGCAACGTCGAAGGCAAGTCGTTGCTCAGTAACTTACTGGCAGCCCTCTCCGAATTGGCAGTATGTAGCACCCAGTGGGCTACTCCTGTACTATTGCTGGGGATTCGCCTCCTTGTGCTTTCCGTTCACTACTCGTGTGAAAGCTTCTGTCGGGCCGCACAGGTCGCCATGGTAAAATGTCTAACACAGAAATAGTCGAAATCAAGGCGGAAAAAGTGAGCCCAGAGGTCTTCGACGTTGTGGGTCCCAATTCCTTCGGCGCCGGGACTCAACGCATTCGCCTCACCGTTGTCATCGTTCCACTAATCTTGGCTATTCTGGAAGTCGTCGAGTGCAGTTACTTTGCTGACATTCCGTAGATTCTTCAGCCTGTGTCTAGTTTCCCTGTCATGCCCCAACCCTGTCGATGCATCTACCTGCACGTGGTCTCGCGATACTCGCTACAGTTCGCACAACATTCTTTCTTCCCCTTGAGCTGGACATTCAGAGCTACTTCCTTCGCGAGGGCTCGTTGAATGGTTCAGGTCAGTCTATAGATACATTATCAGATCGTTCTGGATGTCCCTTCAAACCTGTTCATTGACACAGCTCCTGGTACACTCCCTTGTCCCAATATCATGAACATGCAAGCACATACACCCTTGGGTATACCCATAACGGGTACGCGTGCGGATGTTGCATGGCTATACCCATGCAAGACTCATATCCGCAACGGGTATGGGTGGAGGTGTTCTTTGCAAGTATGGTTGAACTTGTCGGACAGACAAGGCCAGTTCGGAAGGTCTCCACGTTCCTCTATGCCTGATGGCTAGTAATAATACGAACGTTCCCAGCAAGTATAGCGGTGGCGGAAGCCACCTCAATTGGTGGGCGTGCCCGCAGAGCAGAAATGTCATAGAATTTATTACTAGCCAGACAGCCCGCCGCCTGTTAATATATGGGAACACCTAGGAGGAAACATGCAATATATTGTACGACACCCTGTCCGAGCATAACCGACCCTTGGAGTTCATGTGATGCCTCACCGAGTCACACAGGCTGGCGCGGGTACTTGTCATCTCTACTCTTAGCTCTATTCCAATCCTCTATTCCGACATACTGTGGTAGGGTCTCACCAATATCAGGATCTTCTTCGACCGGGATATGTATTGAGGCGAGAAGAAGTTTGAGGATGTTTTAAGCACTGAGAAGCCCTCTTCCTCGATAGAAACTAACAACCATGAGTATACGCTATCAACGCCACACGAGTACCCTTGAAATGACACGACGAAAAACGACTTGCCCTGTCACGGTCCCGTTGGGTTACTCGATCGCGGAAATCATGGAGTGATTTGGCAGCTCTCCTGTCGTTGCCCATCTGAAATATGTGAATGCGAAACATGTGCGAGGGAACACATTTCCCTTTGAGCTGGCGACAGAAGTAAACTATGGCGTCGAGAAGCTCTCGGGCATCGGCTAATTGATCCCACTGGTCAAGTCGTCTCGATCTCGATGCCAGAGATAAACTGCTCACTTGCGGTGCCGTCCGTAACAATTAGCAGGTTGACGGGTCTCGGAGTAGACGATTCACAAATCAATGGAAGACTTTCTTCAAACACCTCGGTCACTTCCGCTGCCATCATCTTTTCACCTGGATGTCATGTTGATGTTACGAATAGCGTTAGCACCAGCGGAGTACAGACTGACTTTCCAACACGGCGACCGAATTGAAGACAGATTCGAATTCTCTCCTGGTCTGAGATCGATGACTCAGGGGTCTGAAATCAAAAATGCATCCAAGGACCTACCTTGACACACGGTCGACTCTGTGGGTGATGTAAAAACCTGACATCTAATCCATCCCATTCGGTACTTGAAGACAACACATCAACAATACCTGCGAGAGCCGTGAGTGTTTGTGACCACGAACGTTGCATCTAATGGGTATTCGCAGTCGTTGAGCCCCACAAGATACTAAACAATGAATGCAGCTCACGGAAGTGGTGTCGTCGATCAAGACAAAGCACTTGGATTGACTGAAGTCTGGTGTGAACGTCTGTTCACTAAGTGACTCGCAAGGAGTACATACACCAAGTGGTCGAACTGGGCGTTTCCATAGGTATTGCCACAGATATCGAGGAAAACGGATCGTGAGTATTTAGGCAAGTCAACCCAGCCGCCTATTGCGCTCGTGTATGGCGGTGGGTCGTCCGGGCATTTCTTCTTTCCCATTTCGTTGTGTAAAGCCCTGTTGAAGGTGTCTCAAAGGTCTATGTTGGTGGTAATGGAAAGAGGAGCTCACGCAGGTTGGCCACTTGCAGGACTAAGCCATGGAAACGGCGCTAGTTTACCAAGTGTCTTTGGCAAAGGGCTTGCAGACCTTGTTGTCGACGCGCTGCTGTCTCTGTAGACAGGCGGCAGCGTGGTCGTTCTTCCCGTCTTTGCGGCTGGCGGGAGCGGCTGTATTAATGGAAGTAGAGCAGGGCTTTCATGCGTCTTCTGCAGAGGACTTGCGGTCATTGTTGTCAACACGTTGCCTCTGCGAACAGAGGTTGTTCTCGCCGTCTCTGCAGCTGGCGTAAGCAACTGTAGCCATGGAAATGGCTTAAGTTTTCCAGGCGCCCTCGAAGGAGGACTCGCGATCTTTGTTGTCGATGTACTACCTCTGTGGACAGGAGCCGTTCTTGCCATTTCTATAGTTGGCGTCGATGGCTGTAGCCATGGAAATGGTTTAAGTTTTCCGGGCGCCTTTGGGGGAGGTCTTGCAATCTTTGCGCTCGACATACATTCTCTACGAAGAGGTTTCGCTTTTGCCGTCTCGACAGCTGGCAGGAATGGCAGTAGCCACGGGAACGGGACAAGTTTTCCAGGCGCCCGAGTCTTCGGGGAGGGACTCGCGGTCCTTGTTGAGACACTACCCCCGTGAATAGGCAACTGCAAGATCGTCGTTGCCATGTCCACAGCTGGCGAGAGTGGTTGTGGAGCTTTCAGGTGGCATCGCATGTTCGAGGTACACGTCAGTACCTCGTACTCATAAGCCTGTGAGGATACATTAGTCACATGGCCCATATCATGAAACTTCTCGCAGAATGGGCACGTACGGCGTAACATTGGCCATTCATGTCGTAAATTCGCGCGCCTGCGCGCGACGTGTAGCTCATTGTCCCGACATCTACGCAGTAGAATCATTCTAAGTGCATGCGGACGTTCCCAAAAACCGCTCACTCATTTTGCCCTGCGACATTCGACATATTAGTATTCAATCGAGAGTCGTAATTAAATGAATTACCGAGAGTGAACTCCGGGAGATATATGACTGTCCATTAGGCCCTTCGTAATGTGGGACTGCGTGCGGAGGGATGTTGTTACTTCTCGTCGGGGCCTAGGAATGGATCTTGCAGAGAAACGAAAAAGTTCGGAGTGAAGACTTGCCCACACCAGCGGCAGTACCGCATCGTCAGTGACCTCGGGGTGGCGCATGTATAGCTACAGGAGAGGATCGAGTGACCAATAACGGAACACTTGCTGGCAGAGAGGCCGAGTAAGAGTTGAATTGAAGGAGAAAGTCACACACACCAAGCCTCAGGTTCTACTCGCTTTCGCTTTATTAGGATGCTTTCCGGTTATGCACTTGAGCAGGCGTGCCGCTGAATCCTGATGTGGTGTAGAATGCCGCACCCGAACGTGTTGTGAGTCTGTGACAACCCCGTTGCCTCGAGTTGGAGCCTGGATCGATCGTACTGATGCCTCAGACAGCGAAATTGGGTGGTCATAGAGTCAGCCCGCATTGGCATTGACTGAGATACATAGATGTGTAGGCGAGAAGACGATAACAATGATTCAGGATATGACCTGCCCGGGTGACTTCTGTGACTGACCCAACAGTTTGTGTGTTGTAAGCCCCGTGTTCTGCCCGCAAGAAAGAGAACGGCAGGATTAGTGCTAATGAATTGGGTGGTCGGTAAGTGATGTGAGCAACTTGGGTGTGACAAATGACCAAGATGATTCGAGTTCGGTGACACCTCTCACTTTGGCACAGTGACCACGATCAGTCCCGACAAACCGAGCTGACTCGAGGGTAGTAGCTACCGCGACGATGTTCTTGATGTTAGAATCAAGACCGGCTCAAACCAGTGGACTAGGTTTGGTCCGGGCCTCCAGCACTATACTTACGATGGGTTACAACCGCGGGGTACATACCAACGAGTACCATTGATTGTAGCTGTTCGTTCTACAGATGGCGAGCCGACCGGCAATGATCTGCCGGTTCTGAATCGGGCCGGTGTGGAAAAAGTTTTGAGCGGGGTCCTTCCAATTGCTTGCATCATATTTTTTTTCTCGTGACTACGGCCAACGTCCGGAAGCGAGTACCCCCTAATTAATCGCTTCACGTTCCCAGCTCTTCATCTGATGACATGCATGTCCCTAAACTTTGCAATGTAGCGTGGTCGGTGGATTGGGTTTCATCTTGACTGGCACTGTACCATTGACTACTAGCTAATTGTAGTTATCTATAGATCCGGACCGCCCTCTGTAGTTGCAAGTATGTCCCTCTTAGAAGTTATCCTTCAAGTTGAATCTCGGGTCCGCGAGGCTCGGCCAGCCGGGAAGCTCTATGATCTTACTCTGGCTTCTGTTTCGCCCAGCATATTAGCAGGCGTGCCTGCTGCTTCGTGGAATGATAGACACAACTCTTCGAAATTTCATCTGTTACGAGCTGATGTAAAGAATTTGGAATGACCAACACAACGACCACATTAATAGCGTACGTTAATATTTCGCCATTCACCGCCTTCTCATCTGACACTTGGGCCGGGTACGTGATGATCCCAAGCGAGGCGTTTACAAAGATATGGCCGTAACCACCGGAAGTGAGCATCACCGTCTCACAAAGAGTTTGATTGTTGATTCCGTCATACAGTCACATATCCATTCTGTCCCTGTGACAGGTCCAAGCTTCTCGGATTAGTTTGTCGGGCGCACCGGTCCCGAGCGTACTGTTTCATCACTTAAAGAAAGTGAATTACAGGACCTAGATCTTTATATGTGAGAGGTAAGCTTGCTGACATTCAGCCGCCTTCATTGCTATTTTACTCGGATCATAGAACAAATACGGCGAGAAACCTCTTGGGGCACCACCCAGGGTTGTGGACTAATGGGATTGTCCATATTATTACTACGCATTCAATCAGATCAGTCTCAGTCCTTCTCTTTGGAAGACTGCAATAGAGTTGTGTGCAGCGACATTTGCATGTAAATTTCGTCTCTCAGGCTGCGATCAGTGTTCTCGTTTTCATTGCCCGCGTACCCATTGAGGAATATCCTCTTCCTTGCGTCCTCCTCAAGCACTTTAATTCCCGATATGTGGTACGCTGTTTGCTAGAGGAACTCACCCCCAAAACAGGAAGACTCAACATCACCGTCAAGAACGCAGCGAAAATGACGGTTTTGGAGTAGTGGTGTGATTTGCCTGCCATGGCTGCGATACATCTATATGGAAAATTGCTTTAATGTTTAATTAGAGTTTGGCGTGTAAATGTCGAAGGTAATCGATGCCCGGTAACCCCTCTCCCAGTGTATCTAACATCTGAGCCTCTTCTCTACTACCACTGGTGATGTACTTCCGTTCACTACGCGGCAGACTTTCGCGGCAGTGATGCTTGTCGTCAAGTTTTTGACCCGTCTACATGTGGACTGGTGTGCCCCGCCAACGATGGCGAAACTGAAAAACTACTTAAACTCGGTGTAGGGAAACCTCGTCCGATTGATCGTGCTGGTAGGTCCATGGCGCAGGGGCGCGGACATGCTTGTTCACTAAGACTGGAAGACGTTGTCCACCACCCTCGCAGCCTCGCCGCTCGTGTTCCTTGGCATCCCTCCATGGGAGAACTATTCGCGGTCTTGGTGTTTGCAATCCCCACTCTCCACACACCCTCCCTGCGACTTCAACGTTAGTACGAGAATAAGGTAAGAACTACGATAGCGGTGCGATATAAGTAATTGCTTATGTAAGCTAAATACCGTAGGTAAAATATTCCAACAACTTCGACCTTCGACTTTCGTCCACTTTCTCTGGTCGACGCATCTTGTCAAGTTCAACGTCACGGTCACTCTCGAACACAAAGCGTGGCAATACCATTATCACTTCTCCGATCATGTGAGCCATAAATTAAGTGACTTCATCGTGCCTCCCCCGCAATCACACGATTCATGGAACCTAACGCTCCAGGGACATTAGCCATACAATTGGAGTTTCGTGGGGACATCAAAAGTCACGTCGATGACTTTCTCATCCTCAAGTACAGGAAAAGGATGCCTTTTAGGCTCACAGACAAATGCTAGATTCCTCGGGCAATCAGAAATTGTCTCGCTTTCTAGAGCGGGCGGGGATTATCGTACAAAGCTGAAAGCCGTTGTCTACCAGTGGAAAGCGGAATAACTTATACTAGTACCCCAACCGATCTGGAGTCCCCATCTCAACGTCCAAAGCTCAAACACTGATCTGAATGACTTCACCGCCGACTACTTGACGCTCGTCATGCTGCCCCATCGCTAGTGAGGTCAAGAGGTCACCCTCGACAGTGTCAGGAAGGCGATCCGCGGCATCTATTTTACAGATAATAAGAACCAAGTGGCAGAAAGTGTAGTGCTCGCCTGAGGTCGGCGAGGTCTCTGGCGTAAAGAAGGAAGATGTCGGAACCCATTAGTAACCTCATGTTCTTTTGGATCGCAGCAGCAATCTCATCATCATTTACCTTGAAAAAAAGGGTCGTTTACCGGCTGTGGTCAGGGCAGACGGTGTTGAACCGGCGGTTGAAGATCCAGTGTCTAAGATCTGAATATCTGTTCAAGTTGTCCTACTCGATCATTCCATCGGCACTGCAATTGACTGTCCCCCGAGACTGCTTACGTCACAACTCTACACCAAATCGTGCCTTTATTCGAAGACCGCCTTCGGGATATAATACCTCGATCCTAATCCATCCGGCTGAATACTCGAGTTTGAGAGAGCGCACTTGGAACCAAACAGGTTTCGGTTAAAGGGGGCAATGGACATTGCAGAAGATGATCGTGTCGTTCGATGTTACAGCGAACGGTGTGCCTTCCTACTAGTCCTAGCAGAGGAAGCCGATGATGGCGACGTTGGCAAACTTGAAGGAGAGGAAAATCTCTTCGTTCCAGCGTGCAAGCCGCTCCATAAACAGCCGACTCAGACTTGCGGCTTCAAGTTGAATCGAATGGGCCGAACAAGTCCTAGATAGACCCAGGGCCTCCCGGAAGCTGATGCAGGTTGCAAACCATTCAATGATTTACCACCACTGGCACTATATGGACTGATGGTTTTCAGTGCTGCTATGGTGGTAGTGGCAGAGATTGCGGCAATAGCCCGGGGGCATGGCAATATTGTAACACACATCCATGTCACTGGTATGCATTAGTAGGCAAGTGTTCGGAGTCTGACCCGGACCTGGACGCGGCACCATGGCCAAGGCAAAGGTCAGTAATGAAGGTGACAAGTCACTCAGAAATCAAAACCTGCAAGTTAGAAAGCTAACTTGTTTGCATTAGATCAGGTTCTCCTGGAAACTGAGGACTCAATGGCCCAAATTGCACGGTGACTCAGCGTGGGTACTATAGTATTCTCGCTCTCACTGAAACCCACTATCACACCGGACTCTTATCATAGGTTGAACTCTATCACGAGTATTATGGGTGTAGTGCTGAGGCATGATTAGATCACACCAAGACCGTCACCACACATCCATAATAAGTTTGTTCTGTGATACTCAATTCTGGTGTATATAGGTAGCTGTCGCTATGTGAGTACTTGGTCTTCGATCTGAGACACGAGACTAGCAGGCTTGGCAAAAACGCTCACCAGAAAGAACAAACTTGGGGGCCTACAAGTTAACCTTCACGAAAGCAGGAATCAGGTTAAGAGCAGGATTGATTGGTAGTGTCTCATAGTATGATAATCTGTCTATTTTCAAATGATTTGCTCGCAAACAAACCTGAATCCAGACGTCCATCTCCTTGACAACCGCTGATTCAAGCATGGAGCAGTGGATGACCGCGTCAACTTGGCATCTACCGTGACTGCGTCCAATCACTGTCGTGTGATTACAAGCTCAAAACATCTTATGATTAGGGCGATACTCTCCAGATTTTATTACTGGCTTAACAACTCGCCACCTAGCAAACCACGGGGATACCCGTGAGGAGTGAATGTGTAATATGCCGTGCATGGCTCTGTCCGACCCCACCTTTCCCATGAAGGCCATGTGGCGTCTCACATAGGCTGGCGCGAGTGTCCATCACCTCCCCATCGTTCTAATCCTCTCTATTTCGTTGTATTGTGTTTCTATCACCTCTGGAGGTAGCCTCTCACCAACATCGGGATCTTCTTCGACAGAGATATACGTCGAGGCGAGAAGGAGTTTGAAGATGTTATGGGCGTTGAGGAGCCCCCTTCCGCGGTGAAAGCTAACGAGGTTGAGCATACGCTATCAAGGCTAGACATGAGTGTTTGCGGAACTACGCGACGAAGAACGACTTGCTCTATTGTGGTCCCGTTGGATGACTCGGTCACGGAAATCATGGAGTGGTTGGACGGCTTTCCTGTTGTCGCCCATCTGCAGTATGTGAACGCGGAACATGTGTGGGGGAACACATTTCCCATTGAGCTTCTGACAGGAGTAGCTCATGGCATCCAGAAGCTCTTGGGTATCAGCTGGTTGATCCCGTTGATTAGGTCAATTTCGATCTCGAGCCTAAAAGTAGACTGCTCACTTGCGACACCATCCGTGATAATCAGCAGGTTAACCGGTCTTGGAGTGCACGATTCGCAGATTAGCGGAACGCTTTCTTCAAATATCTGGGTTACCGTTGCTGCCATCACCTTTTCGCCTGGACGTCATGTTGTCATTACAAACAGCGTTGGTGTCAGCTGAGACCGTGCTTACCTCTCCACATGACAACGGAATTAAAGACGGACTCAAATTCTTCTCGAGTCTGGGATCGATGAGTCGGATGTCATGAAGCCAGAAATGCGACCAAGAACTTGCCTTGACACACGGATGACCCTGTGCGTGATGTAAAAACCTCACATCTAGCCCGTCCCAGTTGACATTTGAGGAGAGTATATCGACAATTCCTGCGAGAGCCGCTCGTGTCTGTGACCATGAGTATTGCATCTAAGAGATGTCCGCAGCCGGTGAGCCACACAAAGGTACCAAGCAACAAACACGGCTCACGGAAGTGGTGTCATCAATCAAGACGAAGCACTTGGACCGACTAAAGCCTTGCATAAGCGTCTGCTCACTGTCCGATTCGCAAGAAAAACATACGCCAAATGTTCAAACTGAACATTTTCACGGCGGCTGAGGGCAA
>JBBPKJ010000792.1:0-16609 GCA_038089195.1 Brasilioporus rufonigricans | reverse complement strand
GAGTGGTAGTCATAGCAACCAGTGAGGATGGGCAACTTGGGGGAGTGACTGCGATGGGGGAAACAATCCCTAGGTTATAGACAATGGTGGCAGACAGAGGCAGGGCATCAGGTAGGTCTTTGACCTCAATATCAGAGTCTTCCTTGGCAGGAAGAGATTCGGCAGATGGGGCAGGCAATCAACTGGCAAGAAGCAGAGTGAGGGGTGGGGGTGGGATTGGAGGAGGATCCAGCAATCCTTCATTAGGGGTTAGGTTGGTCAGCTATGGTGACTTACTTCACAAGGGAAGAGTCAGAGGGATGAGCTAGTTCTTTTGTAATGTTGAAGAGCACTTCTATGCTTGAGACTAGACTTCTTGAATGCCAGGAGGTACTCACAAAGAGACACAACATCTGGAGAACAAGGGTTGGGACAAGGATCTCACAGAATGAGCAAAGTAGTACGCTGGATTGCGTAGAACTAGCTAAGGAATATATGTGGGAATCAAGCTAGTTAATATAGTACAATAGAAGCGGAGATGGAATAAGGGATAAACAGAGGTAAATGCCTGCACTTGGACCAAGATGATAAAGTGGTTAGCTAAGCAAGAAAGCTGGAATTGAACCAGCAAGAGTAAAGGCTTAGCTATAGATGTTAGTGAAGAGATCAGAGTACACAACACTATAAGAGAAGTGTTGTAGGAGAGGATAGTCTGAAACAGAAGACTAATCAAGAGGGTAAACCATCACATTGTCTGGAAAGAAGGCAACAAGGAATAGAGAGTACGATTTGTAAGGAAAAGGAGTTATATGGGTGAAACGAAAGATGATGAGAAAGAGTCCAGAACGGAGGTGATGTATTCAGTGAGGGAGGGTTTAAAGACTTGAGAGTCTTTCTGATATGTCATTCTAGTAGTAGCCAACCAGGTGACCATGTTGGATTCTATGTTATAGTGCTTGAAAGCCTTTTTAAAGGTGATGATGAAGTCATCGTATTTTCCCATGGTGACAGTGGTGCCAGAGATGGCAGCAGATCTAAAAGTGTTGGCCCAAGTAAGGGCCGCTTCTTTGGTCATGAAGAAGAGAGCAAAGGTGATTCTTTTATCGTCATCATCATAGATTGCTTTGTTGATGGCAAGATAGAAGGTGACAGAGTTAAATCATTGTTTGGCTTTCTGGAAGTTGCCATTGAAGGCTTCTGGGGAGTTGAGATGGAGTTCAGTGGGTTTAGCTACCAAAGTCATTGCTGGAATGATTGATGGTACAATGGGTAACTAGAATGCAGGATTGCAAGTTACTGGAATCGGGGAAGATGGCATGGGAGATCTGGGAATGGATGCTAATGCAGCTAGCTGGTGAGCTAGATCTAGGTCAAGTTGTTGTTCAGATGGGGACAGGAGTGGTATATTCTGATCAGAGGTTAAGGGAGAGCTTTCTTGTTGCTCTTCAGAGTTGGAGGTTTCTGGAAATGGGATGGAGTCATGATGGATGCTCCAGAGCCGATAGTTCAATGATGGGGTTCAAGGTGGAATAGTGACTGACTAGGATCAGTCATTACTTAAATAGATAGTCTAGTCTTTTGTTACAGCTAGCCTGGATAGGGATAGACATAGCCTCCATTATGATTTCAGAGGATCAGGGATTCATCCTTTGGTCTAGTAATGCAAAGGATGTTGATGTTGATAAACCTTTGTAAGGTTTCAGAAGCACTCACTCAAAGTAGAGTGGAGTCTTCTAGAGAAAGGAGTATGGGATTTCAGAGGAGACTAGACTAAAGTACATGATCGAGAAGGCAAGGTTTATATAAGTACAAGAATGGTGCACAGACCAGATTAAGGGCAGACATAGAATGGAACAGAATGTGATGGAAATTGGATAATTAGTAAAAAGATCTGACTAACAAGAATCCATGACTCAAACATGGGAAAGTAAGGGTTAGTCAGCAGGAATGGAAAATAATGAAGTGGAGATGGAAAAGTAAGTCTGAGATTGAAGAAAAGAATAAGTCATAACAGCTGCCCTATATTCCTTAGTCTAAATATCAACAGAACTTGATGTTCTCCTCCATTGTCCAATCTCCATTCCATTCTGCCTGACTAAACTTGACTCTCCTCATCTTGTTCATCATCTCTTCAACTTGAGTTTTTAGTAACTCTCATCTGACCTCTGACCCTCCAAAATCAGGACATTGGACATATGCAAGGCATATTACATAAGGTGAAGCCAAGTCCCAGACCAACCAATACAACAACTCTGGCATTCTGGAGTTACACTCGGAGCATGTCACCCAGGTTTAACAATTGAGGTGAATTGCACAGAAGGAGACTTGCATAATCCTTTTGTTCTGTAGAGTACATACCATACAATTTAGCTACATACAAGACTATACTACATCTGTGTCATTGCTGTCTTGGGAATGTGGAGCAGTTGTGCATGAAACAAGCACAATATGACTTGAATGGTTGCACTTGAAATGGAATGGATAAGGTATGAAATTGTCTAGTAGGAGATAGTACATAGAATGAGTTGTGCTACAATGTCAAGATGAAGTATCAACTGTGTGAATTTCATTCAATCCATGATACACCTATTCCAGCCACATTTTGGATGGTAACAATACAAAGCTGGTTGCATGATGCTTATTCAAGGAATTAACAAGAAAATCTATTAAATTCAAAAAATCATCCTTAGTGAACCCAAGCTCACAATCATTCAGGAGTGAGACTGTCTTGGTGGTGTTATTGACAGGATGTATATTTTGGAAGAGGTCCATGACTGCCACCACAATGTGATTGAAATCCTTGTGAGAGATTTCATGAGCTGCACTATGACAGAACTGGGACAATTGTGCTTGGATGGATGATCATCCAAGTCAGCCACTTGTTCTGACTTGCACTTTCCACTGCTCACACTGGTGGACACCACAGAGTGTGCATGCAATGCTGACAGGCAGTTTGGCTCTGGAACAGATGACAAAGGATAGGCCAATGGGGTTAATGAAGGAATTGTGTTCAGGTCAGGACTTGCCACCATGGCAGGGTGGTCACTGGTGGACACATCAAACCAACCAGCAACATCTGTGTCTATAGTGTGAAAAAGCTAGTGAAGATTGGACAAGGGACCAGATGGAGCAGGAGTGGCAGTAGACATGATGTTACGATTGGTCCCCTGAACCCCCTATCCTTTTTCCTTTTTCCTTGTCTTATCCTTTCTCTCATGATACTTAGCTAGTCTTCAGACTTCACACAATCCTGATTCACACCAGTGATCTCCTTGTTTCCTTCTTACTTCTCTTTGATCCCCATTTACTATAGACTCTGATCTTCCCATGGTAATCACTGCTGGGCTTCTTTTCCATCTCACCATGCTTCTCTTCTGATCTTCTTGCAGCTCTCTGCTCTCCTTTGCTTCTCCTGTTCCTGATCCTTCTTATTGGTCTTATCTTAGACCTCTATTGTTCTCCTCTTGCAGACTTCCCATTGTTCTCTACTTATGGTCACTTGGTCCATGTGCATCTCCAGTAGTATATATAGTTGATCCCCATGTACCATAGTTCCCATCTTGATCTTACTTGGCAATCACCTTGTATCCTGCTCTACCAGTCCCAGTTCCTCTCAACCTTCTCAGTCACCTCCTCAAAGGCCTTCTAGTCAAGTCCCGACTACTTCACTGTAGATTGGGCAACAGTTCAACAACCATATCTGGTATCCAGTACAGCCAAGTCTACATTCTGATCCTACCTGGGTCGAACATAACACATGACATTGCTAGTAGACACACTGGCAAGCTTGATGCCAAAGGTAGGTTGATATAAAAATGACTGCATTGTGCCTGAGCCAGATGGAAAGAATGGCACAAGCTTGTTAAAGAGTGAAACCCCTGATTCTTGAAATTCTTCACATTAGGGTGACTCTGCATGGACAAGTGAGCATATATGTAGGAAACAGTGGTCATTGTACCTTAACAAACCTTCTCCAAGGCTCTTCTGTGTCAACTGTAATTCCTGCACCATCATGATTGGTGTAACTGAAGCCAGATGCATTCTTGAGATCCAAGACAGCCCTATATGTTGCCTTAAGCTGGTGGGATTCATGAAGATTAGCACATGTCACACACATGTCACACACACTCACCAACTTAGACTTGCACTCACATGATTCAGGGGTCTTTTCCCCCTCTTGTCCAGCAGAGATGGGAAACTTTTGCTTCAGGTGTGCAGCAGCAGCTACATAGGTCATTTTCTTGAAGTTACTGTCTGCCAAACTAGAGACCTGGTCATACAAAAAGTCCAGAAGTGTGGCCTCTTGCTCTTCCATCCAATGGGCAGCCTTCTTGCAACCTTTCTTGGGCTTGAGAGAAGCTTCAATATCAAGAGGGTTGATGATCCCCTGGGACTGCAGTGAGTGGCCTGATGAATCAGAGGATGACATGGGAGTGGGAATGCAAGCGTGGAAATCAGATATCCCACTCAGGCACAGGGGTGTGATGCATTACAGGAGCTGCCGAGGTGACCCGAAGCTGGGGTCTTCGGTTAACACGAGTCCTCGCAAACTGAACAGGGCCTCATGTTTCCGTCCAGGCTCTAATCGACACTTCTGGAACCGAAGTGTGCAATAACAAATTTCACAGTCATGCCATGGCTAAAAGCTGAACCTCTTTCCCTCCCACTGGCAACTCATCCTTGACTGCCCAACTTTCCCATGGGCATTTCTGATTATATTGTCGCGGGCGCCGCCACCGCTCTTGTCATAGTGGCAATACTATCGAAGCCATCCAAGGCGGGTACATTTGATGTGGATACTTGTTCTCTGGTTGCGATTTGTTTCCTTTTCACAGCTTGATGCTATACCGACATTTGGCTCCAGTGAGCTGATCGGCTCGTGGTGGGCCAGCATAAAGTATCTGATCAACGCGACGGACGTTCTACGCAAAGGCTATGAAAAGGTTGGTCTGGTGCTGGACTTAAGTCGTGCACGCTCACTCGAATGATTTTAGTACAAGTCTGCACCATTCAAGGTCGCGACGTTCCACTACTGGCTTGTCGTCGTCAATAGTCGTGAACATATAGAAGAACTCCAGAGGGCACCTGCCGATACGCTCTCTTCCTCAGAAGCCTTGAAGGATGCGAGTAGCCATTTACTTTTATCGGGTTGTGCTGAAGGTTTACCGACAGCGACATCAAACGGACTACACCATGGGACCCGAGGTCTTCCACCACACTGCGATCATTTACACGCGACTCACGCGAAGCCTTGGTGTCCTGTATCCAGAAATCAGGAACGAGATTACCACCGCTTTCGATGATGTATTGAAACTTAATGGCAATGGTGAGCATCTTGACTTTATTCCCACGGACATTGACGGATTTTATAATCAGAATGGAAGAGTGTACCGGCCTTCAGCAGCGTGCAACAGGTAATCTGTAGAACGAGCAACAGAGTGTTTGTCGGGCTCCCGTTGTGTCAGCCTCTCTTTCTCTCCCTCGACTTTTGTTTTTATTTCATCTGCTCTAGGCCGTGACCCAGACTGGATTAACCTCAACATTTGGTATATCATCGATGTCATGAAGGGATCGCTCCTTACTCCATTGTTCCCGGACCTGTTGAAGCCGTAAGTCGTTTACGGTTGCATTGCCAAAAAATTGGTTTGACTCTTTCAATAGCATAGCTACTCGGTTGTTTACGAACATTAATCATGGGAAACGACGCGGAGGGAAGCTTCTTGGTCCAATAATTGAGCAGCGACAAAAATATTTACATGAGCACAAGCACGAGTGGACTGACAAGCCAGTTGGTCCATTTTGTTTGCGGATGTTATTGGTGCTCACTACTAGTTTGTTTGACAGGATGATCTGCTATTATGGTTGATGGAGGGAGAGGGTCCAGAGCCGACAGTAGAGTCCTTGACGAGTCGCTTGTTAGCCACCAATTTCGCGGCTATTCATGTAAGTCTAATGACTCTTGGCATGCTATGATGCTGAAATCCTTTAATTTTGCGATCAGACATCTTCCTTCGTATGCAGCGAATCATATGGTCCAGCTTAGTTAATTGATGTTCAATTACAGAGCTTCACTCATGCGCTCTTCAATCTTGTGGCGAATCCTCAATATATCCAGCCACTTCGCGAGGAGGTTGAAGACATCGTTGCCAAGGAGGGATGGTCAAAAGCTTCAGTGGGCAAGATGCGAAGAGTAGACAGCTTTCTCAAGGAATGCCAACGTCTCGAAGGCATTAGTTGCGGTATTGTTTTTGCATTCACTTCTTTGCATCAGCCATTCTGACTGCTCAACCACCTAGTGAGTTTGCAACGCAAGGCGTTGAAAGACTTCACATTCTCGGATGGCACGTTCATACCAAAAGGTACAGCGATTGCCACAACCCCTCGATCCGTACACCATGACGAAGCGATGTACGAAAATGCGCTTGCATTCGAGCCGTTTCGATTTGCCCACCTTGTCGAAGAGGACTACGAGGGTGCGAAGCATCAGTTTGTCTCGACGAGCGTCGAGTATTTAGCCTTTGGGCATGGTCGACAGGCATGGTACGTCGTTTCCTACTGTTTTCCAACAAATCACTGACTGTGGTGCCAGTCCGGGACGGTTCTTGGTTGCAAACGTGTTAAAAACCATGCTGGCGCACATCGTAGTGACGTATGATGTCAAGCTCGAGGACGACGCGACGCGTCCGCAAACGGTTCATTTGGCGACGTCGGCACTACCTGATCGTCGTGCCAAGGTTATGTTCAGAAGGAGGGTTGACCGAACAATCCCCTCGTCCTGATTCTCATTTTGGATTATCTCGGCTTTGTCAAAAACAAAGTGTGTACTGGCTCACGTTCGAATGTACATACTTGACTGGAGACCTACCATAGCGACAGCACCACATCATCACTTGATGACTTACCACTTGACCTGCGACTTGCATTATACCCTACTGCTACCTCGCCCGGTATCATCGTCGTGTTACCCCTCGTTCTCGACTAGTCATGCATTAGTCCTCATGTATACCCCTTTCCATAGTGAACGGATCTACGCTTTTCGATGTTTGAGCGGCTCTTCATACAACAAGGTCACGAAATGGTAAGCCTGAGTCTCGGGTTCGCAGTGCGAAGGTCATATTTGGACGGAGGGTCGACTGAGCGAGTCGGATCTCCTTTCCGTGCGTCTGGTCCTTAGCATGATTCTTTTCTTTTCCTTCAAGTTTTTCTCGAGACAGAGCAGACATAACATATTGTAGCTTTCTGGCTCGATCTTGTGTGATGTCATTTCAGCATTCGTATCTGCGATGGCCCGCTGCCAGTGTGCGATTATTTAATCTAGCGCGCTTGATTGGTTGGGCTGCTGCACAGCCACGGCGGAAGGAGCCGGGATTGTTGAGAGACATTTTGAACTGAAGCTTGCACCGACTCTTTGCTCCCCGACCAACATGCGTATCGTGTCCTCCGCCCTCCGCGCGCGTCCCGCCGTACCCCTTCGTCATGTTACCCCTGCCCTCCCTGCCAGGGTCCGCTTCTCGTCCTCGGATGCACACAGCCAAGAAACCTTTGAAGCCTTCTCGGACCGCTACGTCGCCTTCTTCCAAGGCGCAGAAGACCTCTTCGAGGTACAACGAGGCCTGAACAACTGTTTCGCCCACGATCTCGTTCCCTCCCCTGGCGTCGTCGAGGCTGCTGTCCGCGCGGCGCGACGCGTGAACGACTACGCGACTGCCGTTCGTATATTTGAGGGTGTCAAGGAGAAGGTGGAGAACAAGCAACAGTACCAGGCGTACTTGGATGAGCTCAAGCCCCTTCGGGAGGAGTTGGGTACGTTATTGACTGATGTTTTTTTTTTGGCGCTAACGCTGACATGCTCGCTAGGCATCCAAACAAAAGAAGAATTGTATTCTTCATGAAAGCCGTCTACTAGTTGGGTGGATACACGTGTCGAGTGAGTATTTGTGTTGTTTACACTCTTTTTATGAGATGCATGTTGATGTCCGAGTGTAGTAGATGCAGTTTTTGAACAGTTATTGTCATATACGCGCCCTCATTTTAATGCAACACGTCGTGGAACGCCCTTTTGAGTCGAAAGTGAAGTCTATTATTATTTGAAGCGGAACTCAGGTAGTCTCGACCGATCTCTAGAAGAATACCCGAAGTGTCCTAGTACAACATCGGAACAATGTTCCCAAATTAGATTCCATTTAGGCGAGAGCACATGCACAGCTGCGTAGATGTTGCGTCTTGTCTTGCAATGCTTCGTCTGGAAAATTAAGTGGGTGATACTTTGTGGTTGTTCGGAAGCAGAGCTAATCGGTAGAGATTTGTAAACGTGGAACTCCGGGCCGTTCTGCCGTCTCCAACTTATATCCATACTTTTGGCAAGTGGCAGACGCGGCGCAGCTGGAAGATGAGTGCTTAGGCTCATGTTCAATGCTTGTCATTATCTATGCTGTGTTCGTTCCTCTGTGTCGGTACGGTACTATCAAATATCACCGCCCGTCAGGAGCCTTGGCAGGCAAAGACTAACTATCACTTCCTATCGAGGTATTTGGGTTGTCAAGTCCCAGACCTTGGTAGAGGCGTTTATCCGGAGATCCATAAGTAGGTCACCGCTCACGATCACGAAACCCTCATGTTCTCGGCGACAACGCGGAAGTCAATCTCTGACTGGGGTTATCTCCTTTCTATTAAGTCCCAGACCGGACGCTGGTGTGAATGTGTTCTACGGTTCAAGCTTGGCCCAGGATATAGCCGCCCTTAGGCACAATCTTTAATTCCCGTTTGTGCCTGCCACGTCCTCCGTTCATACCCTTCGAACGGCCTCTGGTAGAGTCGCCAAGCAATAACATGGCAAAGTTTCTCTAGCTGAAGGATATCCTCGCTGACTTTGGCTTTCTTCAAATCTTTTAGTGTTTCTGCCACTCGCTGGTGTCCGACGGTGCACCCACGCATGTTCAAGAGATGCATTGTTACCGGAGTATCCATTGTCTCCACTTTTTCCCGGTTGATATACGAGCCGCTCGGGTTTCATATGCTACCCACCCTGCAGAGGAATGCCCGGGGCTGGAATTCTAATCGCCGCCAAGCTGGGTTTGCCCTTCCCACGTCGTCGCTTGAGGCGATGCAAGATAGGGTGTGAGGACCGGTAGCGCACATTACAGCGTTATCGTTATCAAATTATCTATCGCGGACGCTCGCGGTTTGGATAAAATGGGCTTAAACGTGCGCGTACGTGGTTGGCTTGTACCGCCCACACACGCATGACGACGTCCCTGGCGATAAGCCTCCGTCGTGTATCCAACACCCAACTACGATGGATGGCCTTGACGCAACCTGCGAGGGCGCTCCGGTGGCGAATGCGATTGTGGGGAGGGCAAGGAAAGACGCATGAAGTGAGCACATCACGGTCCGGTGTCGCTTTTGCATTATCACATTCCCTCGGCAGCCTTCCGTCTACTTTCCTTCTATTTTTCCTTCTTTCGCCTTGAGAACCCTAAGATCGTACTTAGGCATCTCGCCCTCAGAGCAGCATCACCGTCGTTATCGGTGGTGTACAGGGCCCTTCCAACCGGAATATCTTGGCTCCGCGTGTGGTACACACGCACATATCATGATCTGTAGGGCGTCATGCCCCCGACGTTCGTCCCCCGATACAGTTCTAACCGACTTGTTGATCATTAACGTTAACATTCGCGAATGTGACGCAACCTACGCATGACAGAACGCACTGCTCCGTGCTGGCACGACCTTGCCTAGAAAAGACGCTCGATCAAACGAACGACAGGATAACGACCAGCATCCCGGTCCCAGGCACGCAAGGCCACCCCGTTGGTTCCATAATACCGAACATGCGCAGTCGCCAGAGCGTGGGGTAGCAACCACCAATAAAAGACGTCGACATATGGTCACCGATGGCGATGAACAGAGTGGTTTGAAAAAACCCACCACGACGGTGGACTCGACCACGCGAGTCGGCTCATTACCGGCGATCGATCACTTGAATGGGAGACATGCCAGTGGACGACGAGGGCATATGCATACCTTGCCTGACGGGCACTGCAAGAGTCCGTTGAGGAAATCGTAGTATGTGCTGTCGCGTTTGCATGGGATCCAGACCCGTGGATCTACTCTTACAGGTCGTAGAACCGGTTTCAATACCGTCACAGGAGTACTCACAGATGCGAGAAGCGCCCGTGGGTCAATGCCGTGGACGTTGCGTACACACCCTTACGACTCGGTGTAGACAAAGAGGCGGCATCGTACAGAACCCTTCCGGATGGGAAGCATCGACTATCCGGGGATCCACGGAGACGTTAATAATGGGCAGGTACTTGGAGGTTGCCGTGTTTGTCCATACAGAAAGCCGGCGTTCTTTCTAGACGGATCTAATCCAGATGCACTGAGCTCCGTTCCAGCGTATTACATCTTCTGGGTTGCGGGGAAACAGCCTCGACCGGCAACTACCGGGAGGACGGAATAAAGTAACAAGGTTCCGGTGCGCGGGCGCAAGGCTTATCAACCATGAGGGAAACAGAAAAGCAAAACTTGGGACGCCTGCCTGATATTATACTGCGCCCTTTCGCCGTATCCCTGGTACCCTATTAGTAGTACGCCCTGGAAGAGGTGTAGTGCGGTCTAATACACTGACTGATCACTGATTGATTCTTTTAATGTTCTGGTGAATCCTCCGGCCATAATCCTGGTGACGTGCTTGGAGCCGGTATAATCATGGGTAACCATGATCGGTACAGACTTGATCATCACAAGTGATCCGTCTAGCTAGGTAATGCGACATCAGACTCTTAGGATCGGGACGCATCGAGGGTGGCCTTGTCAGAATTTCGAAGACCGGGAGGGGAAAAAGGAGTAGGAACGATCCGACGATGGCGGGTTGAATATGAGTCGAGGTGACAGTTGGCAGGTCCACGTTGTTAGAATGACCTCGATGTCAATTCAGATGGTCGCCGATAACAATAAAGCAAGTCTAGAGCCAAACCCCATCCGTCCAGCCAAGCTGTGCCATTTAATTATAAACTGTTTCCCTTTCCAACGAACGCCGGGCTGATGTACAACTTTGATTTAACTAAACGACCTGACTGTGTTCCCCGACGCCAAGCAAAGACTTCCATTGCCGCCGTATGGAGAACGTAGCGTATTGCGAGCGTGCAATCGTGCAATCATCCTCGACAGACCCAACGAACAGGCAGTGGTCATATCAGACCGTTACGGTGATCAGTGATCACCGCGTGTACATCGAGACCAGTTTGGTAACAGAGGAGATGCGCGCATAGAGCGGCGCGTCGTCGCATGACCTGACAACATTAAAAAGGAGTCTGGCGTACGGAAAATGTCAATTATGGGGGGCGCAACACACCACTTAGGAAAATAAAGAACTTCCAGAAGAATGAAGAAGGCACGACAGGACAACACTAGTACAGTATTCGTAATTATCGGTCAGGACAACCAACGTGTTTCAAAAGTCATCATATGGCTAAATCGTCGGGTGCAAGATGCCATGATGATCATACATGCCATTAATAGGTGACTGCGGTATACGCGATGACTGCCGCTCTGACGCCATATATCAGAAAACACCGGGTTATTAAGAACAGAAGGATTGCCAAGACCATGCGAACATGTCGGAATCCCATCCCCATTCTCCTATTCCCCGTTCTTCAACCTCCTGTCTCCCTTACCTACCAGATATATCCATCACTTGCAAGCCCGACGGACCGAGGCTGGTTACCCAAGCTCTCCCCTAACCTATCTCGCGCACCAAAACAATTGTTAACTTTCAATTTTGAAGCCTACCAGGGAGCCAAGAGGGCGATTCAGCGTGGATGCCGTGATATCAATGAGCCTGCTGGTGCACCATCCATGCCCCCATTGTAAGGTGTCAGGGTGAAAGTGACTGTGATGGTCATCCGGGGATGCATCGATGGCCCTTGCGTCGTGTCGAACCCCCTGGAATCGGTGACTGCGCTCGTTTGTGTTCTTCTGCGTGCCACTTCTGGCGAGAGGCCTGCTTTCATCGTTATGTATCAGTGCATCGTGGGCGACAAGAAGGGAAACATTAAACCGGCGTGTCGGGACCGGACCAACTTATGCGGATGCACTAAACACATTTGGGTGATGTCTCTTTTCCATGGCGCAAGGCACGGGGACCGAGGGGATATTGTGCGCCAGCAAGTCGGGTCACCGCGAAGGTGTGTGGGGAGTTCTGTTCATACTTCACTATTGTCGAAATGGGTAAGTTTTATATATATCTTTGATGGCTAGAACCGCGACATATGCAACTGGCCATTTTGAACAGTAACGAGAGAAAGGAAGGTCGTCAGTGAGAGGGGTGAGATAAGGGTGACAGACACCTGATATGCGAACATATATCCATTTATGGTTATGGGTACCTTGGTCACACCAGCGACTGATAATAATCATTTGTCACGCGTTGGCGTTTGAAAGTATATCCAGAGGTTGTGATTTGACGTTCGCATGGAGGTAGTTATATACTTAAGTTGGGAGAAGGGAACGGATGACGACCTGGCGACAGGTGGTGCACGCAATACGTACTCTAAAACTTGAGAATATAAGCAGCGTACAGCTACCTCGGCGACCTGGACCATAGGGTGAAAAGCATCGCGGGTTCGGAATGCCATCGAAATGACACCACAATCCTCGGACAATTCGAGTCGGATGTCGATCAGGAAAAAGTGGCACGACTTTCCGGGCCGAAAGAATGATTGTGTTATATGGATAGTAAATGGCACCGGAGGCGTAGCTGCGGAAATACCCGTCGAATGATCGTAGGAAGTGGTTCGGTACTTGCGATACAACAGGCACAAAGCGCAAGAGGAAGATGCAGGAGATGGATAAAAAGGAGAATTCCAAATTGTCCGAAGAAAGTGGGTTGGGCCTGCCCCTGTCCCCGAAGGTTGGGATAAGGGTGGAGGAGGACGGGGCGAGGTGGTGGTGACATCTACAGTGGGAAATTGGAGCGATCTCCAGCCTCAATGACGACGAGGGTTTATGAAGTAGAGATGAGTGATTCACTTTGCACGGAACTACGCAATAGTTGGAAGCAGAAGGCAGAGGTGTAGTGCATACGGGCAGCGGTAATGCTGTGGTATGTAAGAAGAACCGCATTTAAGTTTGCAGAGGCGGCGATAAGGCTAGCGAAGCATTGTATCGAGTTGGGGTTCAAGAAAGGTGGGGGTCGATGTTATGCCATAGTCATGGCGGAGACCACTGTTTCAAAGACACTGGGTAAGAAGGCCGCGGCGAGATGATTACTAGTAGAAGAGGAAGTACGAGGAACACAAGACAGTATGCAGAAGGGGATTGAGATGCATGCGAATGGGGATGTGATTGTGACAATCGCTTTGCGAGCAGTGAAAGATGGTGCACGCTGCTAGAGACACTACTTGGCATCTGGGAGACGTGCAGACCGGAGGCAGTAGCGGGCGAGCCAAAATGGCAGTCAGAAAATGGGCGTGTAACAGGCACGTGTCATCGGGAGAGGATCTGGAGAGTCCTAAAAAGAGTGTCCCATAAAGAGAAGCATCGCCTTGTGCACTGATCGAGATCTCGGAAAAGGTGACTATTTTATGGAGGAGAGGACGCATTTTATACAGTCGTATTTCAAAACCACGCGCCCACTCGCGTCGCTTCTTTCCCTTGCAACACCGTCTCGACGGTCCAGCGCCGTGTTTCTCGCCGTGTCGTGAGCATCTCCGCGACGTATTCCACCACATCCTCTCTGACGTCATTCACAGATGCCAGTCTGTCCCCCCGTCTGTCGCTCCTTCTCTGACGAATGCGGCCCCGGCATATTTCACACTCTCGGTGTTCTCCTGAAGAGACCACGTTCTCCATGCAGATCCCCTGTCTTCCACATCGCCCATGATGACGAGCACACTTCCTTCAACAAGCATTCCCCGCTACCCTCAGCCTCTTTCTCCACCGTCCACTTCCCTGGCCTCGACTCTAACTCTCAACAGTCCTCCGGGACCCCTTCCTCCTCCTCTACCCCATGTCCTACCCCTCCATGCTCTCAGCTCGCCATGGGCACGTCTGCTCCCATTCTGCTCTCAAATGGAAAACCACTGAGGCCTTCGCTTAAATCCTCATCGCCCACCATTTTGATACCATCAAATACGCATGTCCGTGCCTGTTCAGAACCTTCCACCCCCAAGAACGTCCATTTCCCTGAAACGGACTATGGTCTTGCCACCGTCCGTGTTTTTAGTTGTTTCGCTCGCCCTGCTGCACTCGGCAATCCCGCCAGTGCCAACGACGACGAGACAGAAACAGAGGGCGAAGACGCTCCGACCACACGCTTCCAGTTTCCATATTTGTCCCAGGTTTTTAATTATGAGATTGACCCAACAAAATCCTCGCCTGTTCCTTCCAAATCTCCTCCTGTTAATCTATTCCTCGAGTCAATCAAACTATCCTCGTCTTTTTCATCCTCCACTGCGACCACAAAACCTTTGCTCATAGGATCTATCCTGGTTTGCAATTTAGCATTTGAAAAGCACGTAACCATCCGTTTCACCCTTGACGACTGGCAGACTGTCAGTGAGGTCGGTGCTCATTACGTCGGCTCCCTCTCAGCGCTATCCTCTAAACCTCTTCCCTCACAATTCCCCGGGGACATGCAAGGAAGGGGTTGGGATCGATTCCTGTTCACAATCCGTCTTGGGGACCATGCCCCCTCGTTAAGCACACGCATTTTATGGCTCGCTGCTCGCTATCGCATCGACTCGACATACCAAGAGCCTGGTTGCTCACAGTGTGGCCCAGGCGGCGAGTGGTGGGACAACAATGGCGGTGGGAATTACCGCATCGCGTTCAGACCTGCTAGCGCCGGTCCAGCATCCCCACGGAGCAAACCCCGACGGGAAACTGTCTCTGGTACAGTTTTTTCATCTTTTCATACCGTCCAAGAGACGATGCTTATTCTATGGATACCAGGGCCAATCCCTTCACCACGCACCCAACCTCAACTCCAAATGACTTGCAAAGAGTATGCACTGGGCCTCATGATCCCTTCCGCTCCTATCAAGGAGGAGAGGCGTTCGACATCACTACGAACTGGAAAACTTAATCTGTGCAATTATGTCCCTCCGACCGTTCTTGCCACTTCATCCATTTCATTTCCTTCCGCCGGCTCCCACAAAACGTCATCATCGCCTTCGATTACCACCGCAGTGTTACCCTCCTTGTCTGACGAAGACAGTGCGTCATCGGCTTCCTCGACGCTTTCAACGCCCACGCTCTCACCCACGATAGTACCGCGCGTGACCATTGGTGGACAGCCCACCACCCATACCTGTCGCTCAAGCGAGAAGGATGATGACGAGACCATCGCCTACTCAAAACCGGGATACATCGCGGACTGGGATTGGTCATCAGGCAGCAAGCGGCGGGTTGAGAGTCCATCTTGTCAGCACGTCGATATTGTGCCTGGCTCGGAGCCACCCAAACAACCAGACGACATTCCGTCGCCGCCGGGCATAAACGATCTTTCAGACAGTAATTCGCTGTATGACGCGTTTGTCACGCAATGGTGCTTTGCAGGACCCTCCTCGAGGCACCATTGCCATGATGGCGATCGTGGCCTAACCTAATCACTCTACTATCTCTTTTAATTTACTCCATGTAAAACCACTTCGCGACACGTTTTTCATGTATCGTATGTAACTCCGTTGTACCTCCCTGTATTTTTTTTCCTCGCCTATCGTGATTGCAGCCTCCGAGCTTTTCTCGTTCATCTCTTGCCACATTCTTGCCGTCCGTTTATAGTACCATCATCTCTCTCTCCGTCGCCTATATGCTCCCCCACTCCGATCTGTCGTCCTGGTTCGTTTCCCTTTTTTTGGATTTATTCTTATTCGTACATAGCATCTCCCCTCACGCATTGACATCATTTTTGGTTTCAAATACCATAGTTTTGAACACAGAAATGTGTCGTACCTGTCAGTGTATATTTCAAACAATGAGTGTTTTCATTTTCTTGTGGAAGGTCCTGTTTTATCTTATCGCTGGACCCGAAGGGGACGGGTCAATTTGCATGTATGAAGGTGATGCGTTCGTTGGAAGGCCGTCGTGAGACGGCAACACTGAGGCGGACAGAGAACAGAGCTTGAACGAGCAATATATTGCGAGAGAAGAGCGAGGGAAAGGAAGGGAAAAACAAACTGATCGTCGCGCTACCTGGTGGCCCTATATATACTGCAAGGAAGACCTTTCCTCGTGATTGTGGTCGTGAGGAAAGGAATGCTGAGGTCAGATGGAATACTGATCTGGGGAATGCTGATCTGTCGTGGAGCCGATCAAGGGGAAGGAATGCTAGGATCGGCTTACATTCGTGTCCTTCTCGGGTGTCGATCCGATCAGGCTTCGTATACCCCTCCATTGGACTTCTCGGTGAATTCCGAGCCAGGTATTCGGGACACCTTGAGGTGTCCGATGGGCTTCTGATAGAATGGGTGATTAAGGCTGTAGCCTGTAGCATTCGACTCTAGCGATAAGGACGACCAAAGAAGGAAGAAGGGGTGTATTTCCCCTTCAGGAAAAATGACGACGGTGTCGACAACGACGTGGTTCATCCACCAGCGGACTTCAAGTTAGATGATAACCCCCTTTG
>JBBPKJ010000791.1:3625-16618 GCA_038089195.1 Brasilioporus rufonigricans | reverse complement strand
TATATCTATTAGCTCGGTAGTCGTCCTTGTCCCTTAGCTAGTTCTACGCAATTCAGCGCACTACTTTGCTCCCTCTGTGTGATCCTTGTCTTAAGATCTTGTTCTCCAGACATTGTGTCTCTTCGTGAGTACCTCCTGGTGTCCAAGAAGTGAAGTCTCGAGCATAGAAGTGCTCTCAACGTTACACAGTGGGGTACTTGTACATATGCAGGATGAAAACGTCATACATCCATGAAAAACCCTCTGTCACATGGGAACTTGGACAGAGTAGGCCCTCCCAGGCATCTTTGGACTCGGCAGGCTCTTGCAGATACTTTGCCCTCGCAACACATATTCACCTCTTGGAACAAAAAGGTTGTGCTTTGTGCAGTAAACAGTTGTAGAGCAAGCTTGATCATCAAACTCCCAACTCATTCTTTAAATCACTGTCATGTATAACAACATCATGATGGAGAATGGGAAACACTCCCACACAAATTCAAAGATGCACAGACGTTGGGCAATGCAGACATGTGGGCACTCAGTACACGACAGCTAACATCTCCTCTCGTGCTAATTTTGTGCGATCCAATGAGCACCAGCGATCATGTTGAGTTCCATGACATCCAACCACAAATGATCCAACAAAGACAACAATAAATCCACTCAAATAAACTGCCCTTCAGATTGGGTTACCGTGATTACAAGCACGTTTCAACAAGTGTAGACTCTACATAGTCATCATTCTTCTCCGTAAAAATAAGCTCATCATTAACATGAACTGTGTAGACTGGGTCACCATGAGTACCCCCCCATCCCTCCGCTTGCACGTAGAAACGTTGGAAAATAAGGAGACGCCACGCATGAATGAAAGACACCAACATGTTGAGCAGACCGGCCTTTACTATCTTTGAAGGTAGTCTCATGTTATGTATATGTGCTATCAAGTGCAGGGGACTGCTGTCAGACATTATGTCAAGCTAGCGAACCATAGGGCAATCACTGAACTGTTTGGCCACCATGCATCATCATCAAAGTATAACCACTCCATTCCAGGTTACTTAGATCCCAGTATCTGATACATATACCGTCCGCAGTACTGAGTGTAACCACCCAGTATCATCTGCCTTTTGGCTTAGTGGCTAAGCATGGCAGTCTAGTCATTACACAAAGCCTTCCAATGCGAATTCGCTACCCAAACAGTCATTGTCAATTATCATATGTCTGTCATCCACGTCAAATTCACGGCCAGGGATATTCTCAGTGATCAATTCCACACACCATCATGTAGTAGGGAATGATTGGTGGAGGAGGAACGGTATACAGCAGGTAGCCTGTGTTTAGCCGACAATCGCAAGATCACGAATCCGGCCCTTTCCGTGATAGATCCACTCCTTCTTAGGCAAATTGGAATTTCACTGTGATAGGTTCGCGCATCATACACTCATAGGAATTCTTGACCCTGTCATTCCCACGAGATCGGGTCCAAGAATAACACCGCCTGAGCCAACATCTATCCCAAACACGACCTGGCACTCGGTTGCACACAACTTTTCATCATGAGATTCCTGTTGGAATACACGTGCAGTTTTGTAGCTCTCTGAAAACTAGACGTGCAAATGGGCGCGACTCGGGTATGTGTTCTTCCGACCCCACTCTTCCTGTCTCACGCACGACGACGCGTTAGAATATTTCATTGATATTCTCGGTGTGATGGTCCTTAAATGCTATCTAAAAAGTGGTTGGATATGCGCTCAGGTATTTTCGAGATTGGCGAGGAGCTACCGTCGAGGAATGCCAAGGGGTATGCTGTTTTAGTCTTGTTTTATTTGATGCCGCTCCAGACTTCTAGGAAGCGTTTAGTCGTCCCACGCCTGTCGTAGGTTTTAGCTTCACTGCTCGTCTTCCTTTCCAATAAGTTCGTCTAATGAGCCGTTTCATGGGATGTGTTTTTTTATTGGGATTCTGATAATTGTTGAACTGGGATTCCCTGCTTCCTCGACTCGCTTTACGAGCCGTGGACTCTTGGCTGCCTGCAAAGGCATACCACAACTACCTTCCATACTCTTCGTACGTCTTCCACGTCGCACTAGCGGGGTCACGATTATCCGCCTTCGCTTGTTCATGTTTCTCATACCTGGTACCAGATACTCCATCAAGCCAATACATTTTTACGTTCGCGTTTTCAATGCCGATCGTCGAACCAGCCGATCCACGGACGATAGGGTCATCCTGCTAAACGATAGCTGTAGCCGTGATCCGGCAGGGTGACCTTGAGTCTTGGCGCTGGAATGTACGTCACTGCATTGGTTCAACTTTACCTCTCCGGAGTATAAGGTGTGGTATATAGTTTATAACATGTTTCAGTATCCCCTCCCTTCCTTTACCCACTGATCCGCGCTAGAAACCCAGCTTGCAACCATCTACCGTGTCGCCATCATGCCAGGTGCCACACCACTGCAGCAGCCTGAGAATAGTAGACCTCAGCCACACTTGGTAATCCTGGCGCACGATGATGTTATTCGGAGGCTCGCGTATCTCCCTGATGGACGACGAGTTGTCATCGGTTGTAGTGATGGGACTGTGAGCATCTGGAATTTAGAAGGTGGGGAGAAGGAAGGTACATTGATGGAACATGTGCGCGGAGCGACCGATCTAGCTGTGACTCGGGATGGTACGAAGATCATCAGCAGTGGTTTCGATACGAGGATCCAGGTTGGGGACGTCGGATCACAGCAACCAGTCAAAGAATGGAGTCACCTGGAGCACTGTCCCAAGGTTGCCATCTCGCCGGACGATCGACTCGTTGCAGTTGGCCATCGGACCGTGTCCTTTTACACTATGCACGGGAGACGGGTCAGCCATTCCATCGAGGTCAACGACATTGTTTGGACCATGTCTTTCTCTCCAGATGGAGACAAACTCGCTTGCGGCACCGGCAATGACATCCGCGTCTACGACGTCAAGAGAGGCAAGCTCATCCTTGAACCGTTGAAGGGCCATGAAGATTGGGTCTGGTGTGTATTGTGGTCACTCGATGGCAGCGGGCTCTTCTCTGCGTCCCACGACAAAACAATTCGTCGCTGGAGCTTTCAGACGGGAGAACAAATCGGATACCCTTGGACAGGTCATACTGGCGAGATAGGTTCCCTCTCTCTCTCCCCAGATGGATTAATAATCGCGAGCGCGTCCGCTGACAAAACGGTTCGTTTCTGGGATGCAGCCTCTGGAAATCTGATTGGACAACTTCTAATGCATGTCGACGCTGTAATCGCCGTCCGTTTCTCTCCCTTCGGTGATTCCGTAGCGTCAGCAACGCTCAATGGAAGGATATATATGTGGCGGGCATCCTAGTTGTATTCCGCCGAGATTCGGGTAATAACGCTTATCGAGTAGGCTTCAGTATCTAACCATATCGCTCTCTCCGTTCTTACAGGCTGGCCATGCCGCTGGTCTCGACGCACCGCGTAATACTATGCACTGCGCGCAAGTCACACTCCATCCACTCCCACTTTACTCCATCCATACTCCCAGCATTGACCAAGTGTCGGATCTCGATCTTGGTGTGAGAATTCCTGGGTCAAAGCGTTCCACTCACTTGCTCATACTTCTCCAAAGCTATATAATTCAGATCGTCTTTTTTCGTCCTCCGTGGTACCAGACTCACACGGCGCCCCTCCAACACAAGACCCAAGTTTCAATGAGAATAGCTCATTAGAAACGTCAACCATGTTCGAGGACGTGGATTTGCACTATTTCCTTCCGGATCTCCCTCTCGGCCCTGATGAATGCCAACGCATATTCGAACTTCGACTACGTAAATTGGTACGAATATCTGTCCGCCATCAGGGTAAAATAACCACGTCATTCCTTGTAGTTCGATCTCGCGGCTTCCAAAGGGATCCGCGTCTCTCGCGATCTCATCCCTTCAGGTTCACTTGGTAGCGTACGAGATGCTCCTCGGGATGGACTAGAAAGCACAGCGGATGCTGATTTGGATTTTATGTCAGTATGTCTTCTGCGACTTCTTCTAATCGTTGGACCAACCGGACCATCTTACAACCGGGTGCACCCGGCGAAATTGCCAAAGCTATGCCATATTCATTGTCGTAGAGAGATCTTTCGGGAGATTTGAATCAAGCCCTGATCCTCGTTGCTTTACTTCAGGCATGATCGAGCTTCTCGGATCGAGTCCTCGACGTCGGTCTTTCGTTCCACATCCCACGGGGACACTAAAAAGATCCACAAGATTGATAAAACAAAACAAAAGCTCGTCGAGATGTTCCGTAAGTGAATACATTGTACAAAATATGTGTTCTATTGGTCAACCGTGATACATGCAGGTGAAGTCGGTTTCAAATTGTCCAATGGTCGGCTTCCGTGGTCCACCATGGAAGGAGACCTCAGGAAGAAAGGATACTTGATCGTCAATTGGCCAGAGGGCGTTGTTCGCGATAGAGATAAAGGGATATCTGGCCTGAGTGCAGAGGATGCAGACAAGCTTCAGGATGCACTTTTTGTTGACGAACGACGACTTCGGTTCGTTCGATTCGACAAGGGTAAGTTCTTGAGAGTACCGCATTGCCATTAGAGGATCGCTTAAGTAATCCGCTACCAGAATCTGCATATAAGGATGACGGCGTCACTTCGCTGGCTGCTGTCCCAGGCTCAGACAGAGCCTGCGAGGGCGATCATCCCGCCGCGGGCAAGCAACCAAGGTTCAGAGTGACTACAACAGAAAGTTATGTAAATCGCGTACACTCCCATAAGAGGCGACGCGGGTAGGTGCACATGTCACCCAATTTCTTTGGAGACAGATTATGATTCCCGTACTGCTCGCCGGTTTGATCCACGTCCACTCTGCCATGTGATGTACAGGATAACCTTGACCAATGCATTACTTGCCATAGCTCCAATTGAGGTTGCTACAGACGACGCCCCGACTCGCAACCTCAATAGAAGACTGACGCAGTCGCTCATAACACTGTTCGGCTGCAGAGACTGGATAAACCAACGCACCTCCTTTCGCAGGCCGCTCTTCCGGGTATGATCTTGAGTACCACGCGTAATACCCATTGTTTACCAGGCAGTGTCGTCGATCAGGACACATTCGCAAGCGACTTCGAGTTGAAGACCGTAATGATAGTGAGACGATAGCGCTTAATCCAGGTCTGGCGGGTGTGGATTCGTCAGACACTCAAGCCTGAGGGTGACGCGAAAAGACTCACCATGCTACTAGTATGTGGCAATCTGTCAAACATACACATGCCGAACGTGAGGTCGACATCGGCATCGGTAAGCGAACTCCCAACCGGCCTCCCACGGGAACGCTTCGCGTACCGATTGGCAACTTGAGTTTGCCAATCCCATGCCTTTTTTCATCCGCAGCGCTGCGCAGCAGGGCACTCAAACGACATGTGACAACACCAACTCAACGCTCTCCGCCATCTCCTCCCACCAAGCATACCTCCACTGGCTTCAGCGAATCCACATGCCGCCGAATATGTGACATCGAGACGCGCAGACACTGACAGCGATATTCCACGTGGACGAGTCACGGAAACAAAGCCGACAAACATGCGCTGCGGCACCAGAGATAGGTCAGTACCATCTTTCAACCTCACAGCCAACAGGGATGCGTTTGCGGCGTCGACTTCAGGCGGATAGCTTGTCGAGTCTCGACTGCGGCGCACAGTAAACGAGCGGTCCAGTGGAATGGGCGGCAAACGGCCTGACGACAGATTCGACAGTGCCTTCTACAGGACCTCTGTTTGCACAGGTAGGCGATGATGATGTATGCAGTCGGTGGCATAGCCTTGGCAGATTGAATCCAGGCGCAGTCCGTCACAAGGCCCGCGCCCATTCGATACCTGAGCGACAACGACCTACGACTCCAGTTGTCTTTAGTGCAGACTTGACGAACGCATCGAACGATGTCCGCGTTAACTTGGGAACGATGGAAATCGACAAACAAGATAGTAAGTAGGGTTACCAAAGTCCACCCGTTGGAAACACAGATGCCCTCCGAAGATGGTACTAGCGCGGCGGGTGACTCGTGCATCGTTCGTCAGCCTGTATATCTCATGTTAGAGGATATGTGCACCGCTCAAGCAGTGAGTATCTTCCAACTTGAAGCCACGTGACAAGCAAATACCTCATCCAAAGCAGCGAGCGACTCTTCATCGTTATCCTGATCAATGCATTCAGGGGGACCGTCAGATGCCAAGTCTAATGTGAGCGAGAGCGCCCGCCAGTTGATGACGCATCGTGGCGTCACAATCAGGAAGGATCGACGTGGGGAAATGCTCCCCATTGCGCATACATGCATCAGAAGCCTAGATATATTCTTTTCTAGCCAAGGGGGGCCCTCACTAACACGATTCCAAAAAAGGAAAGTCTATGCTGAGCCTACAGGAAAAACCTGGGCCGGAGAGTGTTTCATTTCAACAGCATCTCCACAAACACGGCTGAATAAGGATCGTCATCAGTGCATAAGATCGAGAGAATAACAACAAGGAAATAAACCGCCCTGACCGGCACTTCTTGGTTGCGTTCTGATGCTACTTGACGTCATAGTGAGTCCTACAGCGGGCACTTGGACAACAAGGAGACGAAGAACGGTTTGTGGAAAAGCAAGAGAGAGATGAATTACTAAAGGTTTTCAGGTACAATTTAATATACTGCAAAGCACATTAGTCAAATGGACTTGGTCCATACGAACGCCAATCAAATCTCGCAGTCCTACGGTGCTAGAGACACGGTCAGTGGCATTTGAACACCACGGTCAAGCTCGCCGTCGACCATTGGCACTGTGAGCAACACCGATTGGGGAATAATCCGCTTGGCCTTGTCTGTCATCGCGAACTCGAACTTGCCCACTAGTGTCGATAGAAACGCCTGAAGCCCGATGAGACTGGTTTCCGATCAATAACATACCATGTCACGAAACGAAAAGGATCGCACGCAAAACGCCAACCTATGCACGCTCGAGTACCACTCAAAAAGGTCAATCTGTTAGGATATTGAGTATCGCCCCAGAATGTGGTAGAAAGCACCGCACAGATTCGAGTGCACACCAATGCTGGGCAATTTCCTGTCATCCATCGCGCCGTCCAACCACCGATCAGGATTGAACTCATGCGCATCCTCTCCCCAGATATCTTTGTCACTGAGATGACATGTTTCAGTCACCATCTGACTGTGTCTGTGTCGTGCAAGACCCACCGATTGTACGCAGCAATAGATACCACGATCTTGGTGCCCTTTGGAACAAGCACTTCGTTGATCATATCACCGGATTCTGTGAGAATTGGTTTGGAAAGTGGAAGGATGTCATCTTGACTAGCCATTCGTAGCGTGTTCGTTTCTGCCGGATGCAGTCGTAAAACTTCCTGTGGGAAGTATTAAGGCGGCGTATACAATGGGGTCATTAATTACCGTGATCACAGCATTCAGGTACGGCATACCCTCCAAATCTGTAATTGTGACTTGTGAATCGCCGCGGGCATACACACTTGCTTCCATCTTTCTTATCTCATCTCGTAACCTGTACTGCACGTCGGGGTTCCGCGCGAGTTCCAGTAACGTCCAAGACAGGGTAGTTGCCGTAGTCTCATGACCCGCGAATAGAAGCGTACTGTATACGGTGCATGTGCGAGTGAGTAATAAGAACACGTTAGAAACCGTAGAGAAAAACCTCACCGCATCAGTGCATCCAACTCTTCGTCGGACAACCTCTTCTTCGCGGTTGCGTCCATGTTGGCTTTGACTGCAAGATAGTCAACAAGACTAGCTGATCACGAGCACGGTATGGGTCATACCGAGAAGGGTAAGGATATCTCGGTTACGTTTTCCTTCTAACAGCGCGCTCGCCTTCTCCTGTACCAGTTTTCTTACAACACGAGTGGTCGTGGCTTTCATGTCGCGCGCGCGCACAAGCTGAGGACTTGGTCCATTGTCTGTCATCCACTGGAGTATGCTCATCGGGATATAGTTTGAGGCTGCTTGGATGAAAATTTGGGTTGTCGAAGGTAGACCGAAGATGTCGTTACTGCAATAAGGTCATACGACAGTCATAGCCCGAACACAATTATGGGAAACTGACAAGTAGTTCCTGTACCCCTTTGCAAGGGGATGCAAAGCGTCCTCGATCGTACCGAATTCGACATCGAATGCGGCTGTTCAGATGGTATGTGATCCAATGTTATCTGGTGAGAACAACAACAACCATACCACGACCGATGGCATCTAATGTACCGCGCGAGAGCCAATCTAGAACATCGATGACAATGCGCTGTCCACTATTGCAAGCAATGGTTTCTGACCATCTCATACTTATAGACTCGGCACAATCCTTGAAGATGGGCAAGAATGCTTTGCACTCGTTTGATCCAAATCCGGGAAGCATTATGCTTCTCTGGCGTCTATGGTCCTCGCCTATTGTATGGTTAGTTGAAACAAAGTTAGCAAGGATGATAACTACCGTCAGCCCAGTTGATACCCTTTCCGTGTAGCATTCGCGAAATGGCCCGAATGTTAGGTAGCTTTGGGTAACTGTATGCGAATGTGTTCAATATTTTCTGCAGAGCCTTTGGGTCTGTGACCAGAAGCCTATTCTCCTGGGGTTTATTGAGGTGTAGTCGATGATTATGAGAATATGGACATACCCCTAAGATGCCCTTGAATCGGACAATATTGCCATACTGACTATGCCATGCATAGTCTGCTTCGCCAGCTGGACGTTGGTAGAACTCGAGTAGGTTGCCTACACAGTTACCAAAAAGTACTGGCAGCAGGAACAGGGAAAAGATCGTACCAATGATGAACGAGAGCGACTTAGGACCTCGGATTGTAGATAACGATGGGCGGGTGAAAAACTTGATCAGCTCATAAGCAAGAACCAAGGCGGCTAGCCCCACGACTGCAGAAGAAGACGCCATGACACAGAGAACTGACCAAAGACAAACACCTTGCAGGGTGCGCCTTTATGGGCGTCCTGGAACAACACAAGCAGCAATATAGTAGCTTCACGCCCTCGATGAAAACGCGGTGGCAAATCTTCGCGCGCGCGATATAGCCAATGGCAGTCGAATAAGTTCCCCGTGGAACATCGGAACCACGACTAACTCCGATGCCGTATAATCTGCTCGGCCATGTTGGTCATTTTTGCGAATCGATGTCAACATGGATGTTTGATTTCCACAAGACTGACTTGCATCCGTGATATTCCTTGTTGCGAAACAAAAGAGGCGAAACGCGGAACGCGGTATATATGCTTGAGTGCCACTGCACAAGGTCAGTCTGTTATGATAGTATATGGCGAGTGCATATCGGAACGCGGTACGAAGAGACGCACAGGTTCGAGTATACACCGATGCCAGGCAGTTGCCTGTCGTCTATCGCGTCTTTCAACCATAGATCATCGATCGGGATCGAACTCATGCTCATGCTCTGTATAAGTATCGTCACAACTGCAATAATAGGCCAAATAAGCGGCTATCCGAAACGATCCACCATGTGAGAGTAAAACCTACCATTTATATGCGGCGACGGAATACAAGTGCGTCGCCGATTGTATCCACGGATTCCGCGAGCATCGGCTTGGAAAGTGGGAGGCTGTCGTCTTGGCCGCCCATTGTAGAGGATCGGACAGCGCCGCGCGATTCCTTTCTGTGGAGGGAATTAAGATGCCGTGTGCCAAGGAGGTACCGATCGCGATCACCTCGGTCACTGTATCCCGAGTCCATACGCCTTCCGTGCTCAGTACGTTGAGAGGTCAATCCAGTGGCTCTCACGGCCGCGGATCAAATGTTCTTCTTTGCCCCACGCGTCACCACGAAGACTGGCACTATATATTGCAGTGAGCCAGATGGCACCACCAGAACTACCAACCACTGCAACGCCTTGGCAGCTTGGCCCGCGAAGATACATGCGCCATCCGTGCTCTCTAAAAACGGCTGAAATGAACGGCGGTCCAAATCGAACAGCTCTAGTTACAATGGCACCTTCCGAACTGTGAGCACTATGCCGTTATCTTGACTCGACTGATGTTGCGATTCGTGGTCACTACATATACGCTCAGGAACGACGTTGAAAGCACCCCAACAGGTCATGCTACTCTCAATCATCAGCCATGCCATGATTAGAATGTATTTGCGCCCGCAATCTCGTCACACCCCACTCATATCGGGATTAGACGGGTGCACCTGCAACTTACGACACGCAGCAACACACACCATTGCTTCCCGTGCTGTGCAAGCTCGTTGACAAAGACGCCCTTGCGAGGTGTTGGCTCCCATAGCCATTTCTCCTTGCTATGATATCCTCTTCTGCAACCGTGTGGCTAGCTACTTTGATTCTGGTCTATGCGCTCTTGAAGCGCTTCACTCGCCCATCGTTGTCCATGATCCGAGGTCCTAAGTCGCCTTCCTTCGTCATTGGTTAGTCCTTTCACTGTTCCCAGCCGTCAAGTACTTCCACGTCACTGTCTAGGCAACCTGCTCGAGTTATTCCAACGTCCAGCGGGTGAAACAGACTTTGCATGGCAGAATCAGTATGGCAGTATTGTTCGGTTTAAGGGTGTCCTGGGAGTAAGTTCATTTACTCCCGCTATTTTCGTTTTCACACCATCATAAACTATTCAGGAGGATCGACTGCTGGTAACAGACCCGAAAGCTCTACAAAAGATATTGAACACATACAATTATCCCAAGTTACCCAGCCTTCGTGTCCGTTCGCGCATGATACATGGCAAGGGGATTGTCTGGGCCGACGGTAGTTCTCATTCTTGCGAATTGTCATCTGAAGTAACCGCACAGTAGGTGAGGACCATAAACGACACAAAAGCATACTACTTCCCGGGTTTGGGCCGAAGGAATCCAGAGCATTCTTGCCAATCTTTAGAGATTGTGCCGAAGCCATAAGTATGAGATGGTTGGAAGCCGTTGGGAGTAGTAACAGTCAGTGTGTTATCATCAACGTTCTAGTTTGGCTATCGCGTGGAGCATTAGATGCCATCGGTCGTGGTATGGTTGTTTCCCTTTTTTCTTGATAACGTTGGATGGCGTACAATTTCAACAGCCGCATTTGATGTCGAATTCGGTTCCGTTCAAGACGATCTGCATCCCCTCGCGGAGAAGTATCAGAACTATTTGCGAGTTTCCCCTAATCCCCCCCTGGTGGCTATCGTCTGATCTCGTTCCAGCAAGGACATTTTTGGTTTGCCTTCGGCAACTCAAATTTTCATTCAAGCCGCCTCAAAGTATGTTCCGACGAAGGTACTCCAGTGGATCACCGACAATGGATCAGGACCCCGACTCGCACGTGCACGAGATGTGAAAGCTACGGTCACGAATGTCGCGAAAGAGTTGGTACGGGAGAAGGCGGACGCGATTTTGCAAGGAAAAGATGATCGAGATATCCTGACCCTCCTCAGTATGTCTCCCACGCAGTGCCCTTGACTGGTCTCTCCTGTTGACTATCTCGCAGTCAAAGCCAACATGGACGCGACTGCGAAGAAAAAGTTGTCTGATGAAGAGTTGTATGCGCAGATGTGGTGTGTTTTTCTTGACGATCGTCTCTCTTCTTTCATCGTTCAAAGTCATGAATACATCATACATAGTACGCTTCTATTCGCAGGTCATGACACTACAGCAACTACTCTAGCTTGGATCTTACTAGATCTTGCACGGAATCCCGACGTTCAGTCTAGGTTACGAGACGAGATAAGGAAGACGGAGGCGACTGTGTATTCCCGTGGTGACTCGCGACTCACAGTTACCACCTTGGAAGGTATGCCATACTTGAACGCAGTGATCAAGGTAGTTTGTGTCCCCTCCGTATACGCCGTTTTAATTCCCTCAACAGGAGGGATTACGACTCCATCCGGCAGTGCCCCACTCGGTGCGAATGGCTGATCAAGATGACATCCTTCCACTTTCCAAGCCAATTCTCACAGAATCCGGTGACATGATCGACGAAGTACTTGTTCCAAAGGGCACCGAGATTGTATTATCTATGGTTGCATATAATCGGTGAGTTCTACCGCGACACAAAAACAATTCGGGTGGGTGACTAGACGTGGCACCGCAGTGATAAAGTTCTCTGGGGAAAGGATGCGCACGAGTTCAATCCTGATCGGTGGTTGAATGGTGTGATGGACGACAGTCAGTTGCCTAGCATTGGTGTATACTCGAATCTGTGTGCTATTTTCTACCACGTTCCAGAGCAAAGCTCACCGTCCTGGCAGGTTGACCTTCTTTGGTGGCACCCGAGCGTGCATAGGATGGCGTTTTGCGTACGGTTCCGTCTTTGTTTCCTAATGAGTCGTATCGTTGATTGCAACCAGTGTGATCGAGCTTCAAGCGTTCCTATCGACATTGGTGGGCAAGTTCGAGTTCGCGATGACAGACAAGGCCGAACGGATCATACCACTATCGGTGTTGCTCACGGTACCGATGGTCGACGGCGAGTTTGACCGTGGTGTTCAAATGCCATTAGCGGTGTCTCTGGCCCCGCAGGACCATGTCATTTAGTGGGTGTTCGTGCTTGATGAAAGAACGTGGACCATGTCATTTGATCTATGTGTTTTGCTGTACATTAAGCTATTCTGAAAACTTGTACTGGGTCACATTTCCCTTCCCTTTCCGTATCCTCTTCCTTGTTTCTTTACTGCTCCGAATGTCTGCTGTAGCACGCAGAATGCAATAAAAAAAGTGGTCTGAGTGGGTTTGTTTCATTGTCGTCATTCTTTCAATCTTGTGCTTGATGACGATCGTTATCTAGCAATCTTCACCCATGTTCGTGGAGACCTCGTTGAATATGATGCGAGACTCTCATTGGCCCGGTCAAAGCTCTTGGATTTCCGTGCAGGCCACACCCTCAGTGAGTAGAATGTATCTCACAGTCCCGCTACCATATGCATAGCCATGCTCCTGCCCAGCGGCAGTTTGGAGGGTGATACCAGGATAAGACTCCCCTATTGGTGGTATATCTGTAATGTCCTCAGCAAGTCAC